>JAAAKE020094911.1:0-41287 GCA_010014785.2 Anisolabis maritima | reverse complement strand
ATAAATTTGTTGAATATTTATGACAAACTATAAAAGCGCGGGCGCTCACTGAAACTTAAATATTATTAATGGCAAATTATAGAAAATATTCAAATAGCGCCCACGCTTTTATATTTTGTCATAAATGTTCAAAAATCTTATACACAAAGTTTTTTTCCTCTTTTTAATGCATTTAAATGTGTTTTTATTTTTATTTTTTACTTTTTACTTTCTCGTATGAGTAATATAAGAAAATTATTATTATCCTCCAAAAATTCGATATTTTGATTGTTCTTGAGGTTTTGAATAACATTTCCGAATTATGTATGTCTGTGTGTAGGCTTGTTAACACGAAAACTTGAGGACACTTATGGCTGTGGTACTTTACCTGAAACATTTTCCTAAAAATCTTGATCATCTATATATGTTTATAGAAAGTCGAGGGGAGGCCACTCCCGATTTTTAATTCTATTTATTATATTTTTTCAAATTGGCCACTAGAAGCGTTGCAATCAATTTATTAATTTTTTATTTTCTTTTAAATAAGTCCCCCCCGTGATTGAGACGTTAAAGATAGTGATATTGTCAATGTTGACAATCTTAAAAGCCAAAGAATGTGAGTTCAGATCTCAGGAAATCCGATGAAAATTTATTTAAATCAATTGGATACCAATGGATGTAAATAAATATACCTGGATCATTGTATCGTAAATAAATATATTAATTTCATTTAATATATATGGTCTCAGATGTCGAAAAGACAAAAAATAATTTTTTTTTTTTTAGATATAAATATTTTTTGAAAGAAAGTTCAAAATGACGAATAGAACAATTTTGTATATTATTTTACTAAAGTTAATAGTTAAGAAATATTTTAATTTTTCACATTTGAATTTAAAAGTACTTGTGTAAATAGCTCAATATTTGACTTGTTTTAATATAATGCCATCATCATTTGAATTGAGCTTATATACAAAATTTCAAATCTCTAGCTCATCGGGAAGCGTTTTAAAAATGGATTAGAAGACATTGTCCAGACAGGGACAGGAGGACAGACAGACAAACCGTTTAAAAATATAATAATTACGGATAACTTGTGTAAAATGTAAAAAATCATCAAACTCAATTTATAGAAAATCTGATGATAGGTTTTGCATTACACAAAAATCTTTTAATTCAACCATTCTCTTATCTCTATATGAAATATATAATGAAAAAGTATTGCGATCGCAAAAAAAACACACGATGTTGATATTTCAACGGAAATACACGTTTTGAGGTACTCTAAGTCTAAAAAAATGGGTGTCGGAAAATTTTTTTTAAAAACATGAAAAATCATGTCAACCATTGTAATTTTTTGTTGAATATATTGGACAGACTGACAGATATGCCTTTTATATAATTGTAATGATTACACATTTTTTTTAAAACAAATTATATTTTATTTTTGGAAGTCGACGACATCATTATTTTTTTAAAGATGGATTATTTCAAAAATGATTTGAGATATCAAAATAAAACAATTTTCCGGAATAAAGGAGTTTTGGAAAAGCACCATCATGATTTTTTTTCTCTTTCGGTATCAAAGGCCTATTTAAATACTGTAACCTATATAAATTCTAAAATAGTCATTTATTTGAATTAACTGGTAGCCATTTATTTAAAATAAATTTTAACAGGAAGTAAACACCCGCCCTTGGTTCATGAAACTATAACTTCTCCAAGTGTCAGGTGCTGATCATTATGATTAAGCCATTACTAATTTCAATAAGAATGAAACATTGCTAACCAATAAAAAATTCTGATCTCTAATTAGAAATAGACAAGGGTTTGCTTTTATTTTAATTAGTTGTATCTTATATGCAAATACTTAACTCTTGAAATTTAAATAGTTAAATAATAAATCATATAATTATTAATTCCAGACAAGTTTATTTCCATCCTAAGCTGGCCTAAGTTCGATTTCACATGAGATCTACATATAAAAATAGACCTGCCCAAAATAAATTCCCATCATAAAATTTTTCTATACATATATGTTATTCAATTCAATCTTAATTACCAAAACGATCCATGTGTTTTTATTTATTTTCTTTATAAAGAAACATAAATAAAGTTAATTTGTTTTCAAATTAATTGGCATCCATTCATTATTTAATATAATAAATCATAATTTTAGTGATGATGGTCGGTTCTTCGGTGGTCACTGCAATTTATTTTAATTTAGGAGGAAGGTTCTATTTTCTTTTTTTTGAAAAACTTCCGCACTAATGTTTTTTTTGCCGCTTTCGCCTAATCCATGCAGGAAGCACTACCCCTTATACCTCTAGGATATTTCATATGAGCCGTATTTATAATTTCTACTTAAATTATATCCCTGTTCCGCGAAGCAGAGACAGGAGCGTTGCTAACAATTAATTTAAATAAATAAGGACCAATAACATTTATAATATAAATAATTGATTTGTCCAATGTCTATATGGCATTCTATACCGTAAAATAAAAAATATATAATGTCTAATTTTTATAATATACATACAGAGACAATTTTCATTAAATTTGTATACAGGGAAGAGACTCACACACCTCTTCCTTCCTCTAAAAATGTACTATCTAATAACATCCAAAATTTGCTTTGACCGAAAGTGTGGTTAGTTATTATGTTATCTCTGCCTCCCCCCCCCCTGAAATTTTTTCCGGGTACTTGTATGAGAGTATATTTGAGTAGGTAAAAGATTTTTTAGTGTTAATATCCAATATATTATTGTTTCTTTCTATTCAATAACAAACCTAATATTTTTTTGCGAGATGGGGAAGAATTTTTGTTTATATTTTTAATTTAAATTATGCTAATTTTTTTTAATTTAATATTTTTTCATCTATTTTTCATATTTATAGTATTTGGTCTATTTTTCTTTGCCTTAAAAATAGCGGATGGGAAGAAGTCCCTTGAAATTTGTAATGGAAAAAAATTATGTTAATAATATTTTAAAGGAAATTTTAATTAAAACAAAGTATTATATATGATTAATAGATTTTAATTTATATTAAACTTTCTAATCGGTTAAAATATGCACATCAAATACCAATTGATTTGTTTGTTATTATTTGATAAGTTAATTTTAGCATATTATACGTATTATATTTTTCACTTAATCAAAAATTCTATAAAAGAAGTGTCAATGGCTACAAGGCTCCCTTTAATTGAGCCAATGTATTTTAAGCCAATATAAATATTATTTATTAATATTTTAATTCCGACTCGAATGTCAAACCATAAAAGGTCATGTACTCCCTAATATTACATTTATAAACTCGGTGATTACAAAGGAAATTCTATTGAATAATAATTTAATAATTTCAGGAATTGGTCGCCTGCATGCACCTCAAGTTTCCCACATTCACCCACAAAATCCCACCCCCTTTTGCTCCAAGGCACAGCGCACCGCCATTCATTCATTGCCGACGTTCACGCGATTCTCTTCGAGAGTTTTTTTTTCCATCTACATATAGAGAGCACAAACATATATATATATATATATAAGTGCTTTATTTATGCTTTTGGTTGTCTCTTTTTTCTTTTCTATCATCTTTTCCAAAGAGTCGGAATGGGTTTAAGTCAATATTCTTCTAGTCTATAGAGGGGTAAAAAAATAAATAAATAAATCCGCCATCACTACTCTAACATGTAACAGAAACAATCTTTCACTAAAGTCGTTTTATATAGAAAATATATTCAATAATAATAGGTCTATATTCTTTTTTTTTTATTCTTAAAAAATCGAAATAATAAATAGATATCAAATTTAACGCCAAACATTTTTGCATTTTTTTTTGAAAATCTTGAAATATATCTTACATAAATTTAAATTTTATCAGACCTTAAAAAAAACTTTCAACGTCATATAAGTCATATGCAAAATAAAAAGAAAAAGGATAAAAATGTTTTTAATCCATCTTTATATTTGTTGACATTTGACTATTTTGAAGGCCAACATTTCAAACAAACGACTCCATAAATTTATTCCACCCTACTCTGGCTAGAACACTTGTCAAATAAAATCTGTGTTTACATAATTCCCAACATAAAAAAAAAGACTTATCGGAAAATTATTTTTATTAGTCAAACAAAAAAATAAATAAATAATTCATATAATGGAAAATCGAATTCTTTTATTTAATAATTTAAAATTTCACAAAAAAAAATCTTAAAAATTGTTCATATACACATACATGTATTCTATTTTTTCTTTAAAATATTTTTTTTGTTTTTTCAGCGTATGAGGCCATATAGACATTAAACAATATATAATAAATATTTATTTACGAAATAATGATCCAATCAATATTTATTTTAATCAATTGGTATCCATTTTGATTTAAATACATTTTCATCGGATTGCCTGGTATCCGAACCCATATCCCCTGGCTTTGAAGGTTATCACTATTAACAATATCAATATCTTTAACCTCTCGGCCAAGAGTGGGGTGGGGGGAGATTTCTTAACCCTTTTGGAAACATATTGAGCCAAATACATTCTATATCATATATATTCTTTGTGACAATAATTATTCATTGCAATCTTTTTTTTGCCTTTTAGGCATCTGAGACCATTTATATACACTACGTCCAGACTTTTTAAAATTAATTAGTAGCCAATATAATTTAAATAATAAACCGCCATATCTCCATCTCTGCTCTAAGGAACAGGGATTATTCAATTCAATTCCAAACTTTAATGTTCCACTAATTTATTTGATGTATCGGACAAAACGAACTAAGAGGGGGAGAGGGGGGGAGGGGGGTGAACCTTCGCCGGAGTTTACGAGCGAATCTAGAAGGCCTAGAAGGCAGATATAAAAAAATTTTCAATTTAGATTAAGATATTTTTCAAAAAATCCTATTTATCTAATAATTTTTTTTTTTTGGTCTTTTCGGCATCTGAGATTATATAAACATTAAACGATAGATAATATATATTTATTTACATCAATTGGTATCCATTTGATTTAAATAAATTTTCATCGGACTGCCTGGGAACCAAACTCCCACCCCTTGGCTTTTAAAGTTAGCAATGCTGACAATGAGAATATCTTAGCGGGGGGAGGCTATTAATTTATTTAAAACTATGCGTGGATTAATTTACCAAAAATTTTGACTTTTCTCTGTACTTATAGGGCGAAATGTTTTTTATTACAATCTTATATATATATATAAACGATAAATTATACATTAATAGGTCAATTACTATCCAATTATTATATAAAATTTATTATTTCCCCGAGTTAGTTTGTTCCTGTATCAAAGGTCTTGCTTCACGTATTAAAGATAAATGGTTCATTTCCCGTCCTGAGCGACAAAAATTTATTTATATTATATTGGCTACCAATTAATATAAATAAATAAGGACGGAGTCTAAATGGCCACAGATGTCGAAAAAGACTTAAAAAAAAACAAAGTTTATTTCAGTTTATTATTATGACAATTAGAAAATTTTGTTGACAATTTTGACATTTTTTTAAAGAGATTTTTCGTTTATGCCTATTAAAATTAAATTAAATTAAATTAAAAAAATTAAATTGCAACGGGTCTCCCTATCTTTTCTATGGAATACTTAAAATCTAAAATTGAGGGACCCACGGTCTTTTGAAGTTGAAAATGATTGATATCTCTTAAAGATCATCTTATTTATTATATGTAGAGCTCGGATTCGAGTCTAGCTTGCCGCAAAAAAAAAAAATTATTTCTAACTTTGCCAGAAATCTTTTCAAGGGATAGGAAAGTGAGAAATAATCTCATCCCCATTTAAAAAGTGGTATCACATTGGTCCATTACTGGCCTAACCTAATAAAAGAAGAATAAGAGAAGGAAATAATATTTAAATTACATGCCTAACCTATATAATAATAATAATAATTTTATTATATATCCAGTTGTTTTTGTTTTTATTTTATAGTCCCTTCAGTTACGGTAGCCATTTATTCTTTACAAATTTATAACTATTATAATTATATCGTTCAACACTTGATGAAAATATTCCAAACTTTATTTTCAACAGAATTTGACACATATATAACACTTTTATATTTATTTTCTATAATTTTTAATTAAAAAATTCATTCCATGAATTTACACTTTACTGTTTTTAAAATTAATTATTTCCAATTACCTGGGGTGAATTCCACTACCGTCCCCAGGGAAAGCATTCACTAATGAAGCTAAATAATTTTCTTCATCTAAGGTACTTTGAACAACAGGTCCATTATATTAAAGGAATTATTAACGTTTTAAAACTAAAGAACTAGGACCTTTATGATTTTATTTTACTCTAGTAGAAATAAGCAAAAGCATTTAAAACAGGAAATAAAGAACATTTTCAAATAGAATTAAATTTTCATTTTTTTACATGATGACATTTTGCTTTCAAAATTGAATTGAATTTTTTAGAAGTAAAAAAATGGAATTAAATAATTTGAATAGATTTTTCATTTGAAAACCAACTCTTTTTTTTAAATTTCTTCATTATATAAATGTAAATTTAAATATAACAAATAAAACGCTGAGCTTTCGTCAACCAAGTCAATGTATATAGAAGTTCGTGACCGCAAAATTAGGGAAGGGGTGGGAGATTGAGGGTCACGACATTACAAATGAATAAGTTAAAAGCTTGCCAGATAAATGCACCTAATAGGCTTGTAAGGTTGGCAGGCGTGAAAAGGGCCAGAAAGAATAAAAGCTTTGGTAGGGACATCGATCCCCGACCAGGACAGAATCTTTTTCTAAACGGGGGCATTTAATTTAAACAAAGAGGAAAAAAACACTCCATTGATTTCCGAGGGCTTAATCGATTTCTAGCTAATTCTAATTCTAGAAAATGATAAAAAGATTTTCTTCATGCCATAATTTTATAAAATTGAATGGATTGACGAGTTAACTTGAAATTAATTCATTTCATATAATAGAACCATTAGACCTAGAAGAATCCTTAATTATTTGCAGCTATTCCTTGAATAAAACACTAAAATATGATTAATAATTAGATAGTATTTTAGAAAATATATTTCTAGCAAGGATAATAAAGTGTTCGAGAATAGAAATATTGAATTTAAATGAAAATCAAAGAGAAAATATAATTCAAGCCTTTATCACTCTCGGGAATCTAGTTAGGTATGCTCAACAAACAAACCTGAAAGGGAAATTTACACATTCATGAATTTACTTAGGGGATCCGAAAATGCTCTAAAAGCTCCGAACTCGGAACATTTTTACTGGCATCTATAGCATAAAGTTAGAAATCTAAATTTTTCATGAGTTACCTGGATTTACTTCCTTCCATTTATGGTTAACTTTCGGTCATTTTCATAAATGCGTGAGTAAACACAGGAATGTGTCAATCTAGATGAAGTTAGTTTTATTTCCTCTCTCTGGCTTCTCCTCCTGTAAAATAATTTTTGTCTAGCTAACTAAACCTATATCTACTTTCAAGCAGGTTCTTACATCCTACCCAAGTAGGATGTCCTATTGAGGTCGGATTCTCTTACCACCTATTTCTTGAGTTAAAAGAGAATCATTTTCATAATAAGTTTGGGAAAAAGAAATCCATTATTTTTTCGCTAGATGGCTCTAGTAAAATATATCTCGTGATGTATTGATCGCATAGGTTCATATTTATACTCGTTTGAAAAGTGACATTCCGTACTAAAAAATTCTTTAACATTTTTCTGATTGATCGATCAGTTGCGAGATTTAGCGCATAAAAGATGAACGTCAACAAAGAGAAAATTCGGTATATTTTACAATTTTACTTGGATAGGCGAAAATGCAAGCCAGGCGGCTGAAATTGTGAATGGCGTTTATGATCCCGATATTGACACAGCCAATCACTCTCAATTTTGGTTTTCTCGATTTCGTTTCGGTAATTTTGATGTTAAAGATGCACAGGTAGGGCCGTCGATAAAATCATAGAAATGATCGAAGTAGACCGGCAGTCTTAGTATTGCTCAGGAGCTGAAGATTGATCACAAAACAGTTTTAAACCATTTGCATAAAGCTGGATTCAAAAAGAGCTCGATGTTTGGATTCCACACGAATTGATGCAAAAAACATGATGGATCGAATTTCAATCTGCGAAGCCTTGGTCAAACGGAACCAAATCGAGCCATTTCTGAAATGGATGGTGACTGGGGATGAGAAATAGGTTACATACGACAATATTGTGCGAAAACGATCGTGGTCAAAGCGCGGCGAAACGGCTCAAACGGTGGCCAAACCAGGATTAACGGCCAGGAAGGTTTTGCTGTGTGTTTGGTGGGACTAGAAAGGAATCATCTACTATGAGCTGCTTCCATATGGCCAAACACTAAATTTGGACCTCTCAACAATTGGACCGTTTGAATTTAGTGATCGACCAGAAGCGGCCAGAATTGGCCAATAGTAGAGGAGTTGTGTTCTATCAGGACAATGCCCGGCCACATACGTCTATAGTCAGAAACTCCGCTTGGTTGGGATGTTTTGATGCATCTACCTTATATATCCTTATAGTCCGGACCTAGCACCAAGCGATTACCATCTTTTTTTTGTCATTGCAAAACTTCCTTAGTGATAAGGAATTGTCTCAAGAGAAGACTGTGAAAATCTCTTAATCAAGTTTTTTACTAATAAGGACCAGGGCTTCTAAGAAAGAGGCATCATGAAATAACCTTTAAAATGGCTACAAATTGTAGAACAAAACGGTGCATTTTTGACCCAAATCGAATAATCCTAACTATGTTAAATAAAGCCTTGAAATAAACGAAAAAATAATAGATTTCTTTTTCCCCAAATATTATAATGACGTACAGTTAGTTGCCTGTGGTTCTAAAAATCAAAACAAAATTATTTTCAAAAATAATATTATAATGGTTTACACATTAAGAATATAAATAACTGGGAAAGTATACTTTATGAAAATCAATTATTTTTGAATGAATAAAATATCATGATATTTATGAATAAATAAAAATCAAATTGGAGATCCTAGGAGAATTGGGAACTAAAGAAAATTTTAAACCCAAATGTTTAGAAAACGAGGACCGGCGTTGATTTAATGGCTTGAATTATTAAATAATTTAATTCGCGTAAACATGCTCAGTTTTTCTCTCTCATATATATATATATAAAATTATTTAGATATAGAACAAAAGCGTGACAGCTAGAGAATGGAGGTTCAGGCAGTAACTGACGGACTGACTCCATCACCGCCCCTCTAAACCTCACCCTTGCTCCAAAAAGCCCCAAAACCCCAAAAGCTCTGCCCCCACCTTCCTCTCCTTCATATGTTTCCCATTATCCCAGAGCCCCCAGTCATCCACTTATTCATATGTCAATTAAACACGTCTGAAATGTGCTCTCGAATTAATTCATATACACACATATACAAAGCATTTTATCCCCTCATTCTAATACAAATGTCAATTAATGAAATGGACGAAGCAAGGGATCGTTTACATATTTTATAATTATATAGATATTTATCAATATTTATTAATTAGTATCAAAAACTATAAAAATTACTAGCTCATTTAAAGTAAAGTTTAAGTTGTGAGAATATAAGTAAACTGAGTTTTTTAATCTAATAAATCTTTTATATAAAAAAAAAGAAAGAATAAAATATACATTTAGAAAGAGAGATGTGGTCTTCCAATATCGATCAATCAAAGATTCTAATTAATCGGTAATTTCTCAAATAATAAATAATAATAATAGGCTAATAATCGTTTCAAAGAGATCTGGCCTAAAAATAAAGCTTCTTGTACAAATTTGAACATTAATTTGGAAATGAACTCTCTCGGAGAAAAGAAATTTTAACTTTTGGTGGAGAAAAATTTGATTGTGAAAATGAATGTAAGTATACATTTTGGGATTGGAACAAAATCGATTAATTTATATCATAATAAACTAAAATCACTTGATTTGATTTGATTTTTCAATTCTTTTTAGACTTCTGAGGCTATTTAGACTCCACCTATATTTATTTAAATTAATTGGTAGCTAATTGAAATACATTTTATCACCTAGGATGGGCAGAGGACTACTTTTTAAAAGATTAATTGGTTCGCATCTTGTCTGGAGAAATAAAATTATTTAAATTATATTGACTAGCAATTGATTTAAATATATATGGACAAAATCTTGGCTTCTGATAATGAATTAGAGAAAGTAAAAAGACTTAAAAAACCTTAATCCTATTGTCTTTTTATTATTGTGTCCTTTTATTTATTGTTTTTTATATTTTTTATTTCTATTTTTATTAAATATTGGAAAATAAAAAAAAAAGAAATATTGGGATTATAAATTATTAGTGAATATTTTTAAAAAAATTTAATAATTATTTTAATTTCAAATTAAATTCAAAAAATCAAATTCATTTTTGCGTTGCCAACATCACATCGTTTGGTAAGGCTTTCAATTCTCTTTTCAATTTGCCTTAGGTTTTCTTGTCAAAATATACATAGTTAGTGGGATAACTGAATTTTGCTTTATTTAAATAGTTTTTTTTTTTTTTCTCTCATTATGAAATGTTTTAACATCTAATATTATTTGTGATATAGTGAATATTGTGTGTCATATACCAAAATATATGTTTATGTTCTAAATATATTACTATTATTATTAATATTAGAGAGCAAAGACTTGGATCTTTTCAAGATAATTTGACATTTTTTATTGAAATAATTATAAAAATATACAATCAAATATCAAAATTTTATTTAGATATAAAATATTTTATACTGGAATATAATGCAATGTCAAAATAGCTTATTTTACATTTTTTAACATTTGAAAAAAAAAAAAACAAAAAAGGATTTCATTCTTTTCTTTCACAAAAGGTATTTATTTATAATATTAATATATATATATATGTGTGTGTGTTTTTGTGTATCACCACTTCAATAAGAATCTTGGGATAGCTGTCAAATATTCTTTTTCAAAGGTGAGTCTCCTATATTTAGATAAATACATTTTTTATTAAAAAATTGGATTTATGATATATATATGAATTAGCTATTAGGAATAAGATGTGAAAGATACAGCAATGTTTTATTCACCTCCAACTTAATTTATTATAATTTGAAAATATTTCGGGTAACATAAATATTGCCATCATCAGGGTCGCTAAGGTCTGGGGTGATTAACATATATATATAACGGCTATTTAATATAAAAGTGTTTTAAAATGGGTTTATTGCATTTTTATGATCAATAGCATATCAATAGCCTTGTCTAGACCACCATATTTGTAGGTTATATATATATATATATATAACAGTATTTCTCTATATATTTAATAAACATTTATACATATAGTCGAGATCTATCACCCAAATATTTGCAAATTTAATTAAGTTAATGATGGATAAAAGGTCACTTTTTACTCTTCATAGCAATCTTTCTCATGTTGACCCTTAACTCTTTCTCTATTTTTCAATGATTTTAAGAAGGAATGCTTTTAAAACGACCGGGAAAATCGATAATTCTTTGGATCTTTTAGAAAAAAGTAAAGCTACTCCTTTTCTATTTTGTCTCTTGAAGAAAAAAATTTCGCCTTGTTTGCTTTTATTCACATCACTTTTAATTGAATGTCCTGTCAGAGTTTTTGAGGCAAAACGATAAATAAAATAAGGTGCATTGAACAGTGCTAATCAATATTCCTGTTTCTTTATCATTCTGAAAGTTTTCCGAGAAGCGTTCATTCGGATTGTTTGGCCCGAGTTACAAGTAGTTTGATAAAGAAAGTTTAAGATCAACTTTTTGCAAACTCTTAACTTGTTCGGAGCATGAACAAAATTTTGATATTATAATCATACGCTGAATCTCTTTCTCTCTTTCTATGAATTTCAATTTCATTTAAAATCAACGTCATTTTCTATTCAATTATAGTACTTACAAATCCGCACCTTGGCTGCCAAGATTCATATTTGATAAAGTTCGAAACTTGAACTATGAGAGAGAGAAATACAAATACAATTACTTAATGGTTGACAAAATGAAATCATTTCATTCAGTGAATTGGATTAATCGAATAAAGTGATTGCCAAGCTGTTGTATCGTTCAAAGGGATCAAAAGGCACAGGAACTCACATCCTAGGGTTTTATAAATCTTTTCCATTATCAAATGTGAATAGTGTTATAAAAATTCATTATATATCTTGCACAAATATTTTTTATTTCAATTTTATTTATGGCAATAATTAAATAATTGTTTATAAAATTTAAGGAGTTATCAAACGGCTAAAAATGTCTTCAGCGTATTTTGTCAGGTCTTTTAAAAGTAGATGCGAATAAAACTTTATAAAGAAATGCATTAATTTTTCACTTTGTCATCTATTTTCAGTGTCGATTATAGACTTGGATTTTTGGAAATTTTCATGTTTTCTTTTTTTCTTAGTAGCTCATTGATTATTGATAACATGGAAAGCCTAGTTGGATATAAATTTATCCATTATATATTGATTGGGAAATCTCTAGCTCAGTATAATATAAAAAAGAGAGACAGAGAAAAAAAAACAAAGGTATAATTAAATTTCCTCCGGAGCAAAAATAAATGAGATTCTAAATTATCAATCAATTTTCTATTTTGATGTTCCATCTCTCCATTGTCATTTATCTCCTCGATTCCATATTTTTTCAATTTTCTTTCCCCAGGCCTAAACGAATTTTCCTCTGACTGGACCGCACGTAATCAAGTGGCTTTCGTCGTTTCCGGATATTACATTATCGTGGCTCATTACGACTTGCCCCATCCCTCTCCCTTAGTAACATCCTCCCTCCATTCTATAGTCATTTTCGAATGCGATTATGGATGGCTAGATAATATCATTAACTCCCACGAAATTAATTTCCAGTCAAGAATAGACTTTCCTTTCAAATTATTAACTTTACTTCGTATTCCATTATAAAGCTTGGAATTCTAACATTAGTGTAAATAGGATTTAGTAAATATAGGCTACATCATAAATAATATAAGCAAGAAACGTTTGTTTCAAATGGAAATATTTTTTTTCTTATTTTGGCTTGAGATAATATATTTTTAATAACTTAAAATTACATGTCCATACCACAAATTCTTCTTTTTTTGCACCCGTTTACAAATTATGTATAAATGAATTTAATGATATTATAAATGATTACTTTTAAAGAAAATATGAATATATTTATTCACCATTTTGTTCAAAATTTCCAAAAAAAATTTCACCATATTAAAGGCTTCATTTTATTTGCCCCCAAACCTCCCGCTATGCCTATTCATCTGCTCTGACTTTCTCTGTCTGACTGATAATAAAAGCCTTTTTCTAGTTTTTTTTTTAAGTTTTTCGGCATGGGAGGTCATTTAGACTCCGTTCTTATTTATTTATATTAATTGGTAGCCAATATGATATAAATAAAATTTTGTCGCTCAAGACGGGAGGCGAACCACTGATCTTTGGTACGTGCCTTTTCTAGTTACATGTATTGAGTATTAAACACATTTATAATGATATATAAAAAGTCATAAACAAAGATGTTTACAAGAAAACATTAACTCTGCATAGTTTTGCTTAACAGTAACGTCATAGTGGCAGAGGATTACCGGCATTGTAGGATAAAATAATCAACAAAATAATAATACAAATTATAGAATAATCACTATTCCAAATGGCGACGATATTTTAAAAATGCTGATATAACACCTTTAAAAAAAAACGCAACACATTAAAAATTTTAAAGCGATATATCAAAATAGATTTATCTCTAATTTGCCAATTTTTTTTCTCGGGATATTTTTCTTCATCACAAGGTATCATAAAAATTCACCATTACTTTTTTTTCCTCTACTGTCAGCATTTGTGCGCGCCAATAGAGATGATTACATAAAATACAGACTTATCATCATACCAGTTATCAAAGAGGGCATTTAATTCCGAAAAATATAAAGAGTGTGAGTGTCTGGCCGACCTAATTCTTAAAAACCCTCTTCTTTAAGCAAGAATAATTGCGCCTTGTGTTTCGAAGCCTCTCCAAAGGAGTGTGTTTTAAAAGCATTTAATCAGACTGTGTTGACATTAAATAATTACAATTTTTTTTATCTTAAATAAAACATTATCTTTTGGATAACTAACAGTTGATTCTTCTTAAGAATTACATTTTTTATGTTACATAAATATCAAATTTAAAAAAAGAAAAATTTTTAAAACTTAAAAATTAATTATTAAAGAAAATGCCAAAAATCTGTGTCAATATTTTGAAACCAAATAAATAATATTTAATTACGCTAGGCGTACGAAAAAATTATTTTAATAAACTTTATTATATTCATGAAAATACTTGGTCTGAACCCCCTCCCCCATTAGAAATAACCTCATTTTAAATTGAGGCACCCTTTAAATAAAAGTTTAAACGAAGGCTAATTCTTATAAATATAAGGGATTTCTAATGCCACTAGAAAAAAGATGAATATAAAATAATTATTGACTTAGTTTATATATCTATTACTATTAATTAATTAATTTATTTGTTCTACTAATTTTCGAGAATGACGATATATCTATAAACATTTAAACTTTTTCACATATCCTACCAATCTTTAGGAAAGATCAATTTATTTTGTGTTTATCACTAATAAATTTCAACACAAACCACTCTTTGACAAGTTTTTTTTTTTTACTATTTCTTCCTCTTCGTTTTCATTCTTTTCCAATAACTTTTGTACTACTAAAAAGAGAAAAAAAACTTGAATATTCTTTTTCTGAAAGTTTTTGGAAATTTTTATTATTATATCAAACCATTCGGTTTAAATTTATTTTACAAGTTGCAAATTTATCTATTAGAGTGAGGGTATTTTAATTTTTAGCTTAGACAAAAATAAATTAAAATAGTATGCAATATTTTAAAATATTTAATTTTATAAATAAAACGGGAATGAATTTACATACAATTTTCCTTTTATATTTTTCTTAAATACCTCATAGAATTATTAAATTAAGAATTTTGATTATTAAAAATCGGAAGCGATCTCTCCTCGACTTTCTCGTACACACACATATATATATGTGTTACCACGATTTTTAGAAAAACGGTATTTGACTCGTCTCACTGAAATCATATTTGAGTTGTGAGGATTTTTAGAAAAACCTTTAAAGTAAAGTATCACTTCCGGTTATCGGCATTAGGCTAAAAGTTTACAGAGATTTTGCTATAATGAATGTATGTAAAATTTGCTTGATCTACATTAAAGTGTGTTTGAGTTAACGTGTTAACAAACATACACACAGGCACACACAATTCGAAAAATATTATTTTCGGACTCAGGAATGTCCTAAATGTCAAGGAGAATCAAAATCTCGAGATAAAATTTTTCGACAATTTCAATACTTTTCCTTATCTAAGTATATGGCCCATGGATCATGAAACAAGCCTATTGTCACTATTCCATAGACGAGAAGAATTTATTGAAAGAAAGAATAATAATTGTGAAATTATTCTGAAACTTTTGAGACATCCTGCCTTGTAATTATTCATTTTAATCCTTATTATTCTTTTCTATTTTCATTTTTTCTATTTTTGATTTTATATTATATTTAAAATATTTTATTATAATTAATTATCATATTCATATGAACTATCACTCGATAATAAATATTTGTTGATATGTAGCTATATAATTTATTTTAGATTGAAAATTATTAACTCACATTATTATTGGTTCAATATATTCCGGACAAATTATTTAACTTCACCAGATGTCAACACATAATCTTTAGATTTTAAATGTTTGTTCAAATAACAAACCTCTTTAATCACCTAAATTGATCAAATTAATTTTCACATGTTTACGCATCGATGGATTATCATTATTTTCAATAATATTGATCCACTATTAAAATTAGCTATATATTCTGTAAATAGTAATTGATAAAAGCAAGGATCGTGATAAGCGGCGTTTCAGGTTCCGGGTACTATTTGTTGTTCACTCGGAAAACTTGAAGCTTATTGTCCCGGAGCATCGATTTGATGGGACCGCAAGCATTTCTATGGTAATGTTTATTTGTAATCGTGGATGGATTAAATAGGAAGGGAAGGGAGCATGTAAAACACCTGCTGCATTCGCATAAACACTCTCGGAATTTGTCTAGATGTTAACATCCTCTCTTGTTAAAACAACCGAATGGACCTGCTGGCTGCATACTTTCTTTTTTGATTTTATTTCTGAATTGAAGATGGAATTTGTTAATACTATTAAATGAATAACTGGAAAATTCTATAGTGATAAAGAGACTATTTGTTTCCAAACAAAGAATGAAAAATTAAAAATAATTTATTCATTTAAATGTGATTACTTTTTCCTAATTTGGCTTGTTGTAACTTGTTACACAACAAAAAATAACATTTCTTTAGTTTGTTGCCTTTAAAATTTGAATGCAATCGATAGGGGGAAGCAAGCCTGTCATTCGCCTAACCTGATTTATAGGGAATGAATGTCACTCTTAGCTAACTCATATGAGATTTTAGCCCTTCAATGGGGTTTGTTGGCTAAACGTTTTAATTAGTTATTTATTAAAATAGGTAATGAACTTGCAAAACTTTTCTTCTATTCTTATTTAAACAGAGCTTATCATATCCTTAACTAATATGGTAGTCATGCTTATTTTTATTGAGTTTTTTAAAGTTAATTTTACTTTATCTTATCTATTTGTAGATATATGAGAAAGTATTGCGTAAGACAATCCGATGTCTAGGACTGAGAATCACGTTTTGAGTTTCTCTGAGTCTAAATAAAATGGGCCCCGCGTGACTCTGAACCTGTTTACCGGTCTGTTTCTTAAAAAAAAAAACGTACGAGGCAGAAATTTTATATTTAAGCTAACTACCTTGGCCGCGTGCACCCCGAAGCTTTTCAATAAACTTGACCAAAGAGTACTAGTACTTTACTGATGTGCTTTTTTTTTTTTTTCCTCTTCTCACAAAATTTGCTCCTACGATTTTAATTAAAATTCATATATCAATTATTTATTAGAAAATCTTTAAAATGTATTAACCCTAATTATCCCCCCCTCCCTCCAACATTGTTTGGCGCCCACTTTATTGATGTAGTCATTTGCTGTTGTTCGAGTAAACGGAGTAACCGCTCTTTTTCTTAAAATACTCTAACAAAATCGACTAATTTGGTATTAAATTGGCATTAAACGGTTAACTAAGGAGCCCCGACGCAAAAAATTTGGTGTGACAGCACATCGCTCATCTTTCCTTACCTTAGGTAGGAGAAAGTTGTGTGATATCCGTTTAGTTACAAAAGATTTTTACGTGATATTTTTCATATAAATAAATTTATTTTTATTAATTATAATTAAAAAAAGAAAAAGTCAAATAGATTAAATAAAATTATAGTTTCTCTCTGATCACTTAGGCTTATTATCTTTTACCCAATTTACTTTTAGTTTTTTAAGAATAAATCACCTTCCACTCAAGAGGTTGTTATGAAATTTGCTCCAGGGTTGGCGACAAATATCTTAATTATTACTACTAAGTTTCAAAAGATTTGAAGCAGCGGATATTAAGAAAATCGTGGTTCTTAATAAATAGAGAGCCTTTTTTACCATCCCGTGAAAAAGGATTCACTCCAAACTTTACGGAACTTCATCCCAAAACGTAGCAATAATTAATAATTGTATCTTTAATATTAGATTAATATAACTCTTACAATTTACTTAAATGGATTTAAACTTGAAAAATTAAAGAAAATTAATAAAATCTTTGATTAAACATGTAGCGGTTTTATAAACAAACTATCGAGACCATCGAAACAATCTATATATATACGGCATCGAAACTACGATATATATACGGCTATCGAGACCATCTATAATAATTAATATAACTAAAATCTTATTATCAAAATAAAAATAAATGTTATTTAAATAATATTATTTGTACAATTTACAATGAATTATTTACATTTGTATTTAACAGTCGCATGACTTCTTTTTAACACATACATAAATTTATGTTTATTTAATTCTTTTTAATCAAAAAGCTATTAGCGGTTAAAGAAAAATAAAAAATATTTACATTAAAGATATAATAATAAAATGTTTATTAAATAAAAAAAAAAAATTAATAAAAACAATAGTATAGTTTTGTAAAAAAACTCTCTCTTTAAAGTCGTCTCTCACAACAAACAAAATAATATATATCCAACAAACATCCACCATAATCAATTTATTAAAAAAAACAATTCAATCAATTATTAAAGAACTTTATGAAATCCGATCTAAAATTTTAATGTAAAAACAGATTTATACTACAAAACCAAGACTTTTCATATTCTGAACTTTATAGTTTTGTTTTGTTTTTGATTTTTTTCACATTTTCCTTCTTTTTTTCTACTACATTTTTTACTATGTAATTTATAGGTTTGTTGTGTTTTTGAATTTTTCATCTCTCTCGTTTTTTATTATCACTATTTTATAATAATCATTTTTTTTTCTATTTATCTTTATCTTATCTTTTTTTATCTATTCTTCAATACCCACTTTTTAGAGTTGCCTTTTAAATTTCGGGATTGCGCTAAACTAGTGCTGCTAACGTTTCTATTGTAAAGTATGACATTTTAGATGGTATACGCCACATCGTATTGACATACGAGCGCTATTTGTGTAGTTTGCAATAACTTGAAATCATCTTGGCTAAAAATGGAATTAAATGGATTAATGGATTAATCCAACAACAGTGCATCGATGAACTTAATTCGACTTTTGGTGATGAAGACCATCAAGGACCTCTGTTTATCGATGGTTCAATCCTGACCGTAGTTCGGTTAAGGATGAATTTCGTGAAGGTCATCCAAAATCGGTTGTTGTTCCGGAAAACATTGATGCTGGGTGTGAACTGATACTGCAAGATCGTCAAGTGACTTATCGTGAGATTGGGATATCCTGGGGATTAGTGAGACCAGCATACATTCAATATTGCATGAACATTTGGTCAAAGCGACAAAAAGATTTGTTCACGTTGGATCGCACATAATTTGACAATCGCTCAAAAACAGGCTTGTATCGATTGGTCGAAAGAAATTCTCAAAAAATACGATCGCTGTCCTTCCAAACACGTCTATGACATGGTGACAGGTGACGAATCATGGATTGGGTCTTTCAAGATGAGCCAAATCCAACAGAAGTTGCTCGTGCACGAAGCACTTGGAAGCAAATGGTTGCTTGTTTTTTCAGAAAAACTGGATATGTGGCAACGGTTCCTTTAGAACGGTCAATTCTGAATGGTACACTACCATTTGTTTGCCAGAAGTTTTCGAAAAAATAAGGAAAACCAACTGCCGAAGCCGGATCATTCTCCACCCCGACAATGCGAGCTCTCAAAAATCAACTCAAACAAGTGACTTTTTGAGCATTCAAAACATCGATTTGATGGGTCATCTACCATATAGTCCTGACTTGGCCCCCATGACTTCTTTTTATTCCCGCATATCAAGAATAATTGCGAGGGCAACGTTTTTTCACACACGTGAAGAAGCGATTGATCCGTTCAAAATGCAGGATTGGAGATGCCTCAATCGGAGGCGAAAAAGTATTTCGAAAATTGGTTCAAATGAATGCAAAAGTGTATTGATCTTCATGTAGAATATTTTGAAAAACAATAAAGCCACTTTTGTTGATAAATAATTGTTTTTGATCTCAAATCCCGAAATACAAAAGGCAACCCTCGTATTATGTATTTAATAGTTTAATTTTTACTTTAACCCATTAAGATAACTCCAATAGTCATTATTACTATCAGTAAGTTTCACCAGAAAAAAAATAAAAACAGACACATGTTCTAAGGCTTATGTAATAAATAAAATAATGTAAAACAAACGAAACAAATGGAAAAGAATAAAGCCGAGCCTTTATAAAAAAGAAATTAAATTTCGTTTATTATCAAACGGAATTTTTTGTATTACAAATATATTTTAATAACGATACTTATTATCAAAGCATATTTATTTACACCAATTGGTATCCAATTGATTTAAATAAATATTTATCGGACTGAACGGGCTCCGAACTCCGGTTATCAATATTGACAATGTTACGGGACCTTCCGTTCATTTCTGTTGAAATCTCAAAATCGAATTTTTTGCGATCACAATTCTTTCTTTATACTATATATTAAATATCGGCAAGAAAAAGAAATAAACAAAAAAATTTCTAACATGAATCACATTAATTTTCAATCTTTTTGGCTTTGTGCACTTACAATCTGAACTTGATCGTTACGATTTATTAATTTAAGAAAGCCTCTTTAAGCAAACTTATATAATTTTTTTTTTTTTGATTCGATAAAAAATTTTCACGCACACTTCTCCATCTGCTAAGCGTAGGAATTGAAAAACAGTAATTCAACACCACGTGGCCTTTAAAAATAATTATCTGCAAGATTCCATAATGAGAAAGCAAAATTTGGAGTCAACTTTTTCCGAGTATTTTATATTGACTGGAATGGAATCCTCTTGAATATTTTTACTTCTTACCTCACATATATTCCAGTGAAGCACGTGGTGCCATGCGAAGAGAAAGTCTCTCTACACTTGACATGCATTTCACCTTCGATAACCTATAAAGTGCCGCGATCTCCCGATTGCATCACATTCTCTCTTGAGTTTTCTCTCTCTGTCTTTTTATCTGCTCGCCACTAATGGCTCCCATCTTAATGACTTCTTATATCACAACAAACGAAAGTGTTTTTTCTTTCTTTTTATTTTTGCACTCAGGAAATTGAAATGGATTGATGAAATAAATCGTGGATTGACCTGAAAATTCAAGGATAGGAAATGTTGTGGATTAAGTTATAAGGTGTTACCTATTCTTCTTAGAAAAATATTTTCTAAGAACTACCGACCACTCCTTATTGTAAATAAATACTAATGGGTTTTCATTAGCGAATTAATTAATAGCTTGAATAAAACGTATGTTATTATTATTTTTGGTTTTCACCTTGAAGAACCCATAAAAATAACGTTAAATTAGGTGGGTAAATATTACGAGAAACATTATTAGTCCATATTTATTTAAGCTTAATTAGACTGTGAGCTGTGACCATGAAACAAGAGCTTTTCTCTGGTCCGAGAGACAGGGGTCTATGGATTTCGTATTTGTATTTATATATTTTGTTGGTTGGCAGTTTATTTTAAAACTTTATTTATATTGTTCATTTTATTTTAAAGCTTATACTATTAATAATAATAACTTTATTATTTTTCTCTTGAGAGGTGGCCACATTTATAATAAAAAATTCTGGTGTAAATAACCCCACATAATTTTCTCTTAGGATTTTATGTCAACATATTTTTCTTTCCGTTAGTATATCATATCGTTAAAACGCTGAAAGAAAATAGTAGTACAATCAATTTTTTCATCTTCAATTATATATATTTAATTAGCAATCAAAGTTTATTATCAAACATTGCATTTTTTTCAGTCTATTGGCATCTAAACTTTGAATGGTTTACAATTTATATTACGATACATGTAATCCAGGTATCCAATTGATATATATTTAAATTTCCATACGACTGCCAGGTATACGAACCCACATCCTTTGGCTTGTAAGATTATTACTATTGACAATGTCAATATCTTTAACAACTCGGCCACGGGGGAGGGGGGAGTTCCAAACAATTTTTGGACGGTTAACTAAAACCTAAAAAATAATTGATATATAAATTTTAATCAAAATCGTTAGAATCTTTTTTGAAAAAATCGAAAAAAAAAAGTACATCAATAAAGTATTACTTCTCTCTGGCTCATTTTATTGAAAGCTTTGCTGTCGCATGCGTCGTAGGTATCTATCTTATTTTAAATATCAAATTTTATTTACAGACGCAGACAGTCAGAACAATTTGCGAGGGCCATTTTTTTAGACCTCAAAACGTGTCGAAATACTTTCTCAATAGTATATATATATATATATATAGGTGGTAAGACTCTTGATTTATAATCTAACGGTTCAATTCGAGTCCAAAGCAAATTTACAAGTATACTAATAATTTATTAAATAAATAAATAATAAATATTCGGTTATATATAGGAGAAGTAAAAATTGTTTGAAATAATAAATTATATGATTTACTATATGTAAATAATGAGTATATCTGAACAAAAGCGCTATCTGACTATTTATTATTTATTTATTTAACAAATGATATTGATTAGTAACTTTTAAATTTGTTTATGCTTTGGTCTCGAATTGAACCGCTAGATTATAAAAGACAGAGACAACGCAACCCATACTGATGAGATTAGATAATTTAAGTGTTCCTATTCTTGGTGTGACCCTTCGCTTATAAATCGCATTGATAAAAATAAAAGAATATTAGATCGATTTCTGCGGCAAAATTAAAATAATCTTTCCAACGATAAAAGCACAGCACGCTATTATTTTTTTTTAAAGTAATAATTAAACGATCATCAAGAACATATATTTTATACAATAAAATTAAACAAATGTTTTCACCTTTTAAATCAATTGATTTTGAGAAAAAAATAACGTCCTAAACTAGCTGAGCAGAGGCAAAGCTCTTCATGATCTAGGGATCTGTGATTCGCTTCCAGTCCTGAACGATAAAGCACATTTAACTTATATTGTCCATCAATTAATTTAAATAAATATGAATGGAATCTAAATGTGTTCAGATATATACTAGGTACTAATAATATTTTGTTATTATTCAACTCCTAAAATTTTTTTAGTCTATGGCGCAAATAAATTGTAATCAAATGATTAATTATTTATTTTCTTTTGTTTCAGGTAAATATCTTCTTTCTTTTGAAAACTCTTATTTTTCACTTTCTGGTGAGTCATGTATTTTTTTTCATATAATTTTCAATTTCAATATGAACGGCCGCTTTCGGAATTCCAAACAAGTGTAGAATAAGAGATAAAAAGTCATTTTGTTGCTTTCCTCTCTCTTAGAAGCAAAGAATCAGGGAAGATGGGAAAGCGACCTTTTGATCCCCTAAGACATTAGGATTAAAGTACTATTTGACCTTCAGTAGGGATAAGATTTATGGAATTTCGAGACCGGCCAGATTATAATTTATTTTTATAAAATTTGTTTCCAATTTCATATTTAAAATTTTCTACTATTAATTCATTATTAATAAATTTCAGCACTTGACATAATTTTTTTTTTTTTGAATTGAAGGGGAGAGTGCTATCAACACACTTTTTTAAAGTAAAAAATTTGGTTAAAAAAATAATTCTGATACATTATCAACATTCTCTTTCTACCATCCATTTGCATTCTTAAATGAAAATGTCAAAATTTAGATAGATTTAGATTTTGTATTTATAAATATCGTTAAAGAAGCTTGATGATGACGTGAATTTCTACGTAAATGTCAGTTAGTTAATTAGTTTAATCTCTCTCTCTCTGTCTATTGATTTGATTTTTTTTTGTCATCTGAGAGTTAATAATTATGAATTTATTAATTGAAAACGCTCCATACTCTCGAATTCATGGCGGCGTTAAATAAATCAATCTTATTTGACAAGCCCAAACTACGTATCATCCCGAGTTAAAATTTGCTTGATTCAAGAATGAACAAGCTGATGCCAAGTAAAAAGAAAAAAGTAAAAGTAAAAAAAAGCTATTTTTATACCAGGATTGGCGGTTTAATATTTTTTTCTAGAAAGAAGAGGGCTTCTCAAAAACTCTTTTCCTTTCCTTAATTTTACTTTAATTTGCAGAAGTCATACAAGGCTCTCCTCTTCTTTTTCCATAATATTCTTAAGCTCTCTGTTGTCGACTTTTAATTAGAATATCGTACTTTGAAATACGAGTGTCGCAGAATACGAGTTTTTTGAGATACGAGCTCCGTCATGAAACTAAACTTTTATTTTAAGGTATTTTGAGAGCGAAATTAACTTCTTTTTTGAAATTGTATTATTAAAAATTCTCTTCTATTTGGATTATATTGCTACCAATTAATATAAATAAATAAAGGCGTAGTCTAAATGACCTCAGATGCCAAAAAATCTTAAAAAATCTTTACCTCTTAATTTTTAAAGATGAATAGTTTGGCGGTAACGAATTCATAATGCTCATAATTAACGATTAAATTTATTCTGAGAGGATGATTTGTGAAAAATCATTTTAATTTTACATAATTAATTCACTTATGAATATAATTAAAATAATATTTTTTATATTCCAATGTAATTTCGTGATGTAGTAAAAAAAAAGTTTCAAAATTTAATCAACTGAATGAATTGCTATAAAATTTTTTTAGAAATTATGTATCTAGTAATAGGGATATATAAAGATCAAAACATGGGAAAAATTTCTTTCGGTAATCGATTCTGCGAGGCTGTCTTGTTCATTGAAATGATTCTTTATCCATATTTTATTATTTCATATCAAAAATGTGCATAAAATTTGAGATTTACCCATCACTTGGAGTAAATAATTGAAAAATAACTATAAATAACTAGGTGGATTTCCAACCCCTTAAAAATTAACTTTTTTTTTTTTATTTATTTTTCATCTCATTTGGATAAAATTTGAGATTTAAACATATATAAATGAGTGACAAATTACTTTACCCACCTGGGTGATATGTAGGGATTTTTTTCTAAATAATAATATCTTGACATGTAGGGATGTAAAAAAAAATGTTTTACTAATATCGACCTTTAAAAGCTTTGTGCTTCACTACCATCTAGTGGCTAAATATTACTAACATATCAATAGCTTAAATATTTTGGCTTCTTTAGGCTTTACTCTATATATACCATAGACATAGACAGAGAAAGAGAGAGAGTTTTGCATTTGAGTTTATAGCTATCCGAAATTTGAAATTAATGTTAAAAAAAAGAATTGTTGATGTCAGCATGGTTAAAATTTTGATTATCTCTCAACTTTCCCTTTTCTTTTGATATTTCATATAATAATAATATTTTAATATTACAGCTCTTTTTAATATATACGTATACGGTATATTATCTAAAAATGTTTCAAAATTTGAAAGTTAAAAATCATAGTAAATTTCTTGTTAATCTTTTACGTGTGGCTAAGCAAACTTTTATGAATTGATTAATAAAAATTACAATAAATGAATCACTTTATATATTTTTATGAGTCATTTTGTTGCCGTTTATTTAAATTTTCTCATCGGTTTCTTTCTTGAGTCATTAAATTTTTCCTTATTTTTCTAATACTTTTTCTAGGTAAAAATTTTAATTAACCCACTAAAGATATTATATATATATATATATATATATATATATATAATGTTTAATTTTGATTGAAAAATCTTTTTTTCATCTGATTGAAAATAAATAGATTCCCTCTCAGCCCAATCATCATTGTCACTGCCGTTTTACAAATGAATCTTCATCAAACGCCCAGATGGCATTCAAATCAGAGTAAACCCAATTGGTCTCTCATTATCCTAAAACTCTCACTTTACCTAAATGAGTAAAAAACTCTCGATACGATCTGCACATTTATTAGCTAAATAATTAATTTTCGTTGTTTTTTTATTTTTATTTTTTTTAATGCATCTTCATTAAATGTTACGGAATTCTCTTTCGGCTATAAAGTGAACATTAAAAAAATTCAGAACAATGCTGGAATTAATTAAAATTCTCTCTCATTTATTTCTAGTCCTAGATAATTCTACAGGAAATAAATTTGCACAATTATTAATTTAACCCGCGGATTTATTTTCTTTTTCAAATTATAAAAATACTAATATATTGCAATTAAACCAAACAAATAATTGTATTATTTCGTATCAGAGAGGACCATGGACCTCTCCTCTGGATCAAATTTTTTTTTTCCACAGGCCAAACTCTCTATACATTCCATGGATAGGGTTTGTGAGCTCCAAAATTCAAAATCTTAGATAATTCTTTATAACCGTTTAGATTTCTTTTAAAAAAAAAAAAAATTATGAAATTAAATAATTACATTACTAATGACCTATTTTCAATCATTTTATCAAAACATTTAAATACGTAATAATAATAAGGAATACGAATCTAAGTGGGAAGAAAAAGAAACAAGCAGAGTCATTTCTATATTTATATAATACTTGATAATTTCTAAATCTTTATTGAAATGATTTATTTTATTTTTATTCTACACGTATATTTAAAGTATTAAATTCTTTATATAAGAGAAATTGATTTTTTTTCGCAGAGTATTTTAAAAATACCGATAAATCACTTGTTTCTATGCTTGAAAATTTCTATATCTAACTTGAAATTCTAGTTATACAAGACCAATTGTATATAATTATATTTTTCTGACTCGTTAGTTGAATCATAATTCCAATTCAAATATTACAGCCTCCAAGAAGTGAATTAGAACTTTTTTGTTTGTATTTAAAATTTTCCTAAAGTGCACGTTCTTTCACTATCGCATCATTCAATATTTGCACTAACAATTTACAAATTCCAAGGACGTTACCAGGTATTAATCTTTAGAATAAGTCTAAATTCAAGTTTAAGTTGTTTCTAGCTTGTTTACTTTTTTAAAACTAATAAAAAATCCAAACTACCTTGAATATAAAAATTTTCATATTATTGACATTATCTACCATAATTAGTCCAATGATTTAATTTTGTTGACATTTTTCATCTACTTGTATATATATTCATAGTTAAATCAAGGATGCCCAATTTTTGTCATTTACAATACAAGGAATTTTAATTTTCTTCTTAGGATAAAAAATTTTCATTAATAATAAAATAATAAAAATTTTTCTTAATTAAAAAATTAAAAAGGAACGAAAAATATTTAAAAAATTTATATTTCTTTTTTATTACTTTTATTAAGATTTATTTTCATTTACCTTTTGAAACATTAATATATATTTTTTAATTATTATTTGCTAAACTATATGATAAAAATTTTATTCTAAATATAAATTATATTTTTTATCATTAGGTTTTTTAGTTCAAATATATTTTATTAGTTGTTTATAAATGGATGGCAGTCTGGGTGGAAAAAGGCGAGAGAAAAAGAAAAAAATCATACTGAACTCAAGGTCTACTTTTTTTTTTGGAACCAGCATATCTAATAGCGAGTAAACATTATCTGAGTGGTCTCCAGAGAGATGAGGAAGTGATAAACATCTCTTCCATTTAACCAAATCCTAATAAAGGTTAGAAGACGCGACCGAAACGCCAATATTCATTTTGAGTAATAAAAGATTGAGAAGGGAACTAAGCTCTTATTTTCTTTTTCTCTCGCCTTTCCACCCGGGTTGCCATCCATCCAGAAATAACTATTTAAAACATAGAACCGATCTCTTTTTTTAAATATATTTTATTAATTAATAGATAATGTTGGAATGTCCAAAGTGGTATCATTACTTTTTTTTTTAAGGCTAGATAAAATAATTTTTACCCTTCAGAATTTTTTTTTCTTTAAAAATCTTGTTCCGACCTTTTGATTGTAGAAAATCTTAATATTTATTCCTAAAAATGTTGATGTTATAAATTACAGTACATATATATTTTAGGATCTTTGATTTTATACACATTTATGGGTTTAATCTAATTTTGAGCAAACAAGTAGTATTTCATCATATAAGATCATTCATTTATTTCAACGATTATTCGACTAATACAATAAGCTACACATTTCTAAGGCCCATATATAAAAACGGTCCTTTTTAAATAAAATTTTTCGAGTTAAAATTTTTCTTGACTTAATTAAGAGGCCTAATGAATTAATAATTTAAGAAATATTTTTTTTTTTTTATGTCCTTTTCGGCATCTGAGGCTCCGTTCTTATTTAATTAAATTAATTGGTAGCCAATGTAATTTAAATAAATTTTTGTCTCTCAGGACGGGAAGCGAACCACTGACCTTTGGTACGTGAGGCAAGGACTTTACCTCTGCACCAAAAAGAAATATTTTAATATAATAACTACTTTATCAATAAGCATAACAATAATTCCCTGAAAATTTTCCTTAGGAATATTTCTGAATACGAATCTTAATTTATTCAATTTGCTCAACCAAGAGCTTGTCTACTTTTTTTGATTACACAGATGCTAGGGCTATGTGTTAATAAATTGATTTATTAACTAATTAATAAATTGAGAATAAAAGATGTTTATTTAAGACATAAGAATTGCATACTAACAAATAAATTATTAATGGTTATTAAATTTTTTTATCTTAACCATTTTTATTAAAAAATAAAGATAATATTTTTCCCTAAACATGTCTCCATTATCGGTTTATTGTCACGTTAAGGCATTTATATATTGTTTTAAAGAGAGTTGATGGGGCAGATAAATTTTTAATTAAAATGCATAGGATATACAAAAAAAGGTCAATAATCGGCCTTAAGGATGGACAGATTTTATAAAATCCAATCAGTTGAGAGGATCTCACTCCCGTGAGGGAAGCCATTAGCAGCACCGTCATATGCAAAAGCCTTCAATATATTTAGTCGGTGATAATAATTTATAAATTTTAGATTATAAAGAGCCCCGACTGTGCTGTGATTACCGTCTATAAATACACTCGGTGCATAATTAATTACCTCCATTTAAGGCCTTGCGTGAGGTCGTCTTTACGCTTTGACGTTACTTCCAATCGAATTAACATGAGGGGAAAGTATCTCTCCCAAATGTCTATATGTTTGGTTCAATATTTATGGAGAGAGAGGGAAAATTCCGTTGGGACATTTAATTCAAAATTTAAATAATAGTTGTTTTCAACTAGTACATTATTGATACGATGGGATATCTAACTAGTTATGTTTAAAAATTTATGAGAATTGAATTTTAATGCAACGGGAACTCTTGAATTAAAAATTGAATTACAAACAAATTATAGCGCGGCCGCTTTTGTAATTACAGATAGGTCAAGAGAAACAAGGAAAGGGGGCATGGCCTTATCCCTCTCTTATAGTCAAAAAACCAAGGAAGGGAGCTGATGGTTTGTCTCAAGTGACGTGGAGAAGTGGCCTTGAGATTTTTAGTGTGGGTAATACATATTTCTGAAATTCCAAAAATTATATAACTATAATATAATTTTACGGACCTTTTGGTTTAAATTTAAATTTTCTTATTTTTTAATTAATTAAATAAACCTCAAAATATAAATTTAAAATCTTTTATTTATTATCATAATTACATCAACTATTGCTCTAAATCAGGAAATGTATTGAATGTTTTTTTAATTTATAATTATTTAGAGCAAAATTTTCCAACAAAAGTTGTGTGAATTCCTTTATTAATTTTCCATAAATTTTTTAGATCATAAAATTGATAAACCCCTAGCAAGAATAAAGTGCTTTTTACTTTTTTTCTAAAACCCGAAGAGTTATAAATAAGAAAGGTTAGTAATCGCTATTTGTTTTCGTGCTTAAGATTTTAAAATCTCTTTGAATTGGCCCCTGAAAAAAAAAAAAGATTTTGTAAATTGTGTTGTTTATATATGGAGATGTAAAAACGATTGGGACCAAACAGTTTGGTATATAATCAAAAACCAGATAACATCACACCATTTTGATAATAATGCCTTCCGTTTTTTTTTTTTATTTTTTAAGTCTTCGGCATCTATATAAAGAATTAAATTAAATTTTTATTTAGACAGACATTTTTATTTATACCAAATGATTTAATTGAATTTTCATCAACCTGCTTGGGATTCGAACTCATATCCCTTAACTCTTAAGATAATGTCAATAATTTAACCTCTCAGCTGGAAGGGAACATAACTTCCATCAAAGAAAGTATCATTTGGGCTAGGTTAGAGTTATAAAAAATCTTGTAGCAATCTTTAGCCTATTTAAACTAATTTGAATCGTTTCATACTACTATGTCTCTCCTTGGGAGCCATTTTGATCGCCAATATCTTAACTAATTTTTTTAAAGGTGGAATTTTTCCATTACTGGAGTTAATTTATATATTGATTAAATAATAAATTCATAAATCAACGAAAGAAGCAAATGGACGAAAAAGAAAGAAACCAGGTTCGATATGACCCTTGGCCATATGCCACCATTAATAATGGATATTCGAAAAGTATAGTAACTGGAAACCATTCCGGTCTCTGCGACTATCTTTGTTAGCATATCGAATTTTCATTCACTACAACGCAGAGATATATTAACGCTATTTATAGCGTTCTGAAAACCCATCCTCCACGCTTCGGCTGTTATCTGTTATCTACAATTGGAAATATTTTTGATTTAGTCTTTATATTCCGATCGATGGTCCATATTAAATTTGAAATAATAATTCTACCGTGCTTCTCGCTTTATGTTATCTCATATTTCATTGAAACATTTTTTTAAATATGTTCAGAATAGAATGAATAGATACAGGATATACATTTTTTCTTTTTTGGTTATCCGATGAATGGGATTTTATAATTATTACTATCAATTATTAGGTATAGAGAGATAAAACCCAAATAAAAATATCTTTAGAATTGGGATTTTGTTTAAAAATGTAATCAATGAATATGACAAATATAATTTTTTTTTCTTCAATTTTTGATCGTTATGTGATAAATTTTTTTAAAAGAAAATTGGAAGCTAGATTGAATAGTTAACGTTAAAAACTGCAAATTATTTAATTAGGGTCCCATCTAATGTAATTTTGGAAGTTAATAAATTTAATAAAAATTAGAAATTTAAAAAATTTTTACAAATACATATTTTAATATTTCAAAGATTCAGCCATTCATTCATATTTTGCCCCTATGATTTTTTAAATTATTTTTTGAATTTTCTAGCCCTGAAGCAGACGCAATTTGCCCTACCACCCCATTGAAACATTTCAAACTCTTAGCCAGACATTTTTTTAACCAATTAGTTTTTTTATCTTCGCTCTCTGGTTTTTAAAATTTTAATGTTGACACTGCCAACATCTATTCGTCTCGGCCGAGAGTGGGGGCATTCACAATCAATATTACCATATGCTCTTTAATTACATATTCTGGACCTTATTTAAAGGTTTTTATTATTGAATCTTTTTACACTAAATAGAATTTAATAAAAAAGTTTTTTTTTAAAGTCTTTTTCGTCATCGCCATTTAGACTCCGTCCTTATTTATTTAAATTAATTGGTAGTCAATATAATTTAAAAAAAATTTTGTCGCTCAGGACGGGAAGCGAACCCCTGATCTTTGACACATGAAGCCAGACCTCTAGCTCTGCACCAAGGGACAGGGCAAAAAAAAATTAATATAATTCTTTATACTATTTTATATATATTTAAAAAGTAAAAAATTAAATTGTTCCAATTTAAAAATTCATGAATTATCTGCTTTAAAAAATTTATTCTACCCTAAAAGAGAAAAACTCTTCAATTTTTTTAATATAGAAAAATACTACCTTTTCAAGGATTGTATTATTTATTAATATTGTTGGGTTTTAACTAATTTCAATTTCATTTCATTAACTTACTCTTTTAAATCCTCCTGAATATAAATTTTATACAACAATAAAAAAATTTACACATTCGAATTTAAATATTTTAAATATTATTAGATAAAATTATAATTAAAAATTTTTTTAAAATTTCATTTTACGTGTAGGAATATTCTATTAGAAAAAAAATGAACTAATTCAGGAAAGGTTAAAAAAATTGTAATAAATTTTATATAAGGTGGAGAAAAAATAAAACTGGTTTTTTCTTCATAAGCCATTATTATACTTAAGTTAATTCAGCATATCTTCTTCTATCTATAATTTTTATGGTATCGGTAAATTATTAAGACATTCAAAGAGGAAATTATTATTATATTAAAATATTCGATGAAAGAAGATTATTGCTGTGTTGTAATTTTAATGGAGGAGAAGACAAGCAATACACTCTTTGGATGCTTAATAAAAACTCAAATTTGAGACGTTTCGAGCTAGATTTACTGGTTCATCATCAGTCCAATTTGATCATTATGCCCAAAGCTGATCCGCTTGCATTTGAAAAACATACACACTGAACCTGCCTTCTCATTCATTAAAATATTCGAATCACAACTTAAGGAAATTCTATTTATTAAATACATGCACAAATCAATGAAATAAAAAATAATTATAGATAGATCTCCTTACACTTCTTTACTTGCCCCCCGATTCAAATTACATTAAGCCAAAAGATATATATAGAATAATATAAATGTAAAGGAGATTAAATCCTTAGAATTCTTAATTTGAATAGAGACTCTGAGGATAATATTGAATAACTTGTAAGGTTTAATAATTATTAATAGTTTCATCTTCTTTTTATCTACTTTTTATTTATTAACTAAAAATTATATTTAATTTATTTATTTTTGGAAAGTCTTCATCTCGTTTGTTTCCTAATATAAATAAAATTACTTTTAAGTCTTATCCCCAAAAAGCCAATCCACAATATATTAAAAAAAAATCAAGAGATAAAGAGTAAAGTAAAAAAAAATCCAAAGGAAATCAATGCCAATTTAATATAATTTTTTTTCGCTATCGTTCGTTCTTTTCCTTCTCAACGGAAATCAAACCGAGAAAATCTCATAAGTTGATCTCTAGAGTGAGGGAAAAATGTTAAACTGAAGATTGGCGGGGTTAACTTGTGACCTCAATATACTTTAAGGATGGATGTATAGCTTCTGTTATAATTTCTAAATTCTTTTATATTACCAATTATATTATCCGCAAATAAAATATTTTTTTTTAATCAGAATGCAGATATCCATAAAAGTTATATTTAAATTAATGTTTTCCCAGCTGGCTTTGTCCGTTTATTAGCAGTTTAGAACTTCAGCCCTTGTGAGCTGAACTAGACTAGGTTTTAGGTCTATATAAGAAGAATAAAATTTAAATAATAAACATGAAAAAAATATTAGTTATAAAATAATTTTATTTAATATAAATAATTTAAAAAACTAAAAGAAGGGGAAGGGAGAGGAGATTATGCAAGTCCTGAATCTCCCCCATTCATCATAAATTTTGACTATGCTCATGCGCTCGCGCTCGTAGTTCAGAAGTCTATTTTATTCTTCGATTTTTCAAAAAAAAAAAAAAAACAAATTATTAATATTATAATATATTAAAAGCAAGCATAAATACAAGTTCCCTCCCACAAATATATTATTTTCTTTTGCTAAAGTTAAAACAAAATTATTTTCGAATTTTATGTTAGAATAAATTAATTCCGTATACGTCTACCTTTGCTAAAAATATTAATTATTTAATATTTTATTATATACCAGTAATTAAGATAAAAATAATTTTTTTTAAGGTATGTTTTTTTTTTTAAATATATTTCTTATCTCTCGATAACAATTATTTTTATTTTTTATAAAAAGGCAATTCTTATTCTCATTCTCCATCTAAAGGAGAGTAGAGAACAAGCAAGACAAGTCCCTTTAGTCTAAGTTGAGAGTTGAAACTCGAAGGTTCATGGTTTTTATTTAAAAGTGGGCTCCTTTGTTTTTTTTTCGTTTTGTATACGTATGTGTGAATAGTGTTAGAAGAACTCCATCCACCCGGGCTCACCACTCTCTTGACCTCATCTTAAAAGTAATTAATTAATAATCCATATTCTTTTGTGGTTAAAAAAAATTTAATTGATAAACTTGATAGTAAATAGATAATAATATATAAATAAGAAATAAATCCAATCACTCAATTCTCTCCGATAAAAATTACAAATAATAATTCCTTTTTTTTTTTTTACAAATAATTGAATTATTTATTAAAATAATATTGATGGAGCTGCCATTGATGTTTTCTGTTCCCTAACAAAATAAATATTTTGTTTTCTTTATAAATGATCCACAATAAAAAAATTTTCCGTCGAATTTTTTAATAGCCAACTTTTCTTAGACAGCAGCTTGAGATTACTTTTTCCTAAAAAAATCACTATTTGTTCAGATCATCCTTTTTATATTATTGTTTTTTTACCCTTAATAGTCTTTTTTTTTAACTTTCTGTTGTCTGAAATTACTAATGAGAAGAAAAGAACAAATTGCTGATAAAGGTAATATATTAATGTAATAATAAAAAAAAATATTTTGACTTCTTTAATTCCCTTGCGCCATTTATTATATTAGAGCGTGTTTTCTCGTAAATTTTTCTTTTTTTCATGACTTTTCCCTGATTATTTTCACCGTTCCCTAACCTAAATAATATTTACTTATTTGTCTAACTTATTTAAAAAATGATCCCCCTTTTTTTTTTATTTTAATAACTTTTCCTAACTATTAAATTCATTTAATAAATTAAAATAATCACCAAAAGTTTATTCATTAATTTTCTCTTGTTTACAACTATTTCATTCCTATAAAGTTCCCATAATAAATACACTTCTTGATTACACAATAAAAAATCCTCTCTTATCTTATTTAAATGTTAATTTTTTTTTTTAAATAATAAAAAAAAAATTTAACATAACTTTTGACAAAATATGTTCAGAGATAATAATTATAATTATAAATAAATACATTTTTCATCACTTGGATTTAAATTTTAGTAAAATATTCTTTATCTAAAAGATAAATAATCCTCCTTAAAAAAAATGTTCATTTGATTAATATCAAAATATTTCGCTTCTCTCTTGCTAACTTTTTTTTTTTTTCGTTTATATGTCCACTTTGTTTATTTTCAAAACAAAATTTTGAAATCGAGATTTCAACTGAAATACTCTTCTTTAATAGTGCCGTTTTAGCTGTTCTTTTATTAAGATTTGAAGGATTTGCCAATGCAGAAAACTGCGAGACAAGAATTTCTGTAAAAAGATTTATTGGGGTGGCATTTCACTTTCCATGGAAGGGATCATCAGGACCCAATACTAATTAAGTGATAAATAAAGATCTGATATAAGTCACCAACTATATAATGGGTCTTGGCATTACGAGAGATCACAAAGTGATGTCATGTTGCCGCCACATGCCATATAAATATTTATATTTACTAAGGCTGGGAATTTCTCCATATAAGCGTAAAAAAATTAACAGGTTAAAAATATTCTGTTAAAAAATTAACAGGTCAAAAAGTATTCTATTCAATTAAAATTTACAATACAGACTATCATGAACAACTTTATCAATTAAAATTTTAGATGTTTTTTTTTTTAACCATTCAACTAAATTAACCCATTTTTATGTTTTTTAATCAATTTTGTTGATTCATTAAAATAATATATTCAGGAGAAATATTTAATTTGTTCAAGTTTAATCCACTCTGATTAACAAAGGAGTATTTTTTTAAATCTCATCTCATAATTCAAACGAATTTGGATCTTTAGTTCGTGAATTCATCAAAGTCTGAAGAATTTTCCAAATTTGTTTGTATTTTATATAAATTAATTTTATGATAATTATTTTTAATGAGATTAAATAAATAATTCTGCTAATCAAAGAGAGTGGATTAAACACCTGAATAATTGCAATATTTCTCCTTAACATATTATTCAAACGAATGAAGTATATTAAATTGGTTGAAAAACATCATTTGGTCAATTTAGTTGAATGATTAAAAAAAATCAACTAGAATTTTAACCGAAATTATTAGAATGTTTTCTGACCGGTTATAACTTTTATTCTTTTAACAGAATATTTTCAATCGGTTAACCAACTGGTAATATTTACCTTTTGACTAGTAATGGACTCTGAGAATGAGAATCCGAAACGTTGGTCCAATAAATATTTTTAAAGAAATAATCTCTACCTTTATAAAACCCTCATATCCTATATATATATATATATATATATATATATATATATATTTTTTTTTTTTGATCTTCTGAGTCTGAAAATATTTTCAGTAAATGGCATAGGTTAAATTTTAAATCCTCTACGAAATTTTAAATAAACTTTGACTCCCATGAATATATGACAGCAGGATTTGACTAAAATTGACTTTTTCAAACAATTAGTAAATCACTATTCTTTTTAAAAATTAAGCTTGATCTTTAATCGACCCCCTCTCCTAAGAATTCCAACATGATGTTGACATTTAGGAAGAAGACCTCAAGCTCAGGCTATTTAAATGAAGGACATACTTGTTTCACTCTCTGATTAATATTCCTCAAATTTATTAGCATTGCTATTGCAATAATAAAAGAATAGTTAAAATTATTATATAAAAACTTACTTGACCTTTTTCAAACCATTCATTGTACAATACTATATAAATATATGCCTACGCCTCAACACTTTTACTGACTTTTAATTGAACATTTGTCCTCACCATTTTTAATTATTTGCATATTAATTTTTCTTAAGATGATAAAACCTTGGATTTCCTCTGGATGGGCAATTTGAATTTCTTTTGTTTACTACTCCTAGAGAGGACATGGACGTATTTCTTCTTTTTCAACCTTCTACTCGTCCACCCTTCAAGCGTCAACTTGCTCTCTCTCTCGTTCCCATTCATTCTATGCCGACCCCGAATCGACGAAAATCAAGTAAAGAACATTTCTTCAAGAATACTCTCCGAGTACTACCAAATTTCAATTTAATCTTGAAAAATAAAATTTTTACAAATTACATTTTTATTTAAAAAGATTTAGAAACCAATTTTTGTTTCGATAGCATTACTGCCTATCTTCCTCAGTGGGGCTTGATCCTTTCTTGGTGATCTAAAAAAGTATTCTTCAGGTTCAAACATTTACATTTAGTTGCTTTCTTCCTTTTACAATTTTTCATACATACATATACTTTTTGTTGACTGCTATTTGAAGAAAATCAGTCAACAAAAAGTGTTTATATTAATAAGATAGGGTAAACTCTTGCCGAACGCGGGGGTTACATCATTAGTACATCGTATGCACGGCAAAATCACGTTCCGCAAAGCTAACTTTTTATGGAGAAAATGTGTTAGGTATAGTTTTTAAAATCTTTTTCGGCATCGGAGGCCATTTAGAGTCCGTCCTTATTTATTTATATTAATTGGTAGCCAATATAATATAAATAAATTTTTGTCACTCGGACAGGAAGCGAACCACTGATTTTAGAATATGAGACGAGACCTTTACTTCTGCACCAAGGGACTGGGACAAGGGATAGTTAGGTATACCCTCTGATGTCAAAGAGACTTAAGAAAACTAAACCTAAATATTTTTTTTAAAGTCTTTTCGGCATCTGAGGCCATAAAGACTATCAAACGATATATGTATATATTAGTTACGATACAAATTATCAAGGCATTTTTATTTAGACTAATTGGTAACCAATTGATTTAAATAAATTTTCATTGAACTGCCTAGAATCGGAACCCACCCCCTTGGCTTTTAATATTTCAATATTGACATTATCTGTATCCTCTCGGCCACGGGGTGGGGGCATTGTTGTAATTAAAAGGATATCTTGTAGAGTACGTTGCTATGGCAACGCCGCTGACGCTCTGCACTGTACCGCGCATGAATGAAATTCTAACGTGGACAAATTAAATGGAAAAATTAAGATAACGCGTATGTGCAAAATCCCGTTCTACAAATCGGCGCTTGGCAAGAGTTTACTGTATAATTTGTATAAAATTACATTTTTTTGTACCAAAAAAGTCTTAATCTTCACTAAAAATAAATATTTTTATTAAACCAAAGTCTCTTAGCTTATCTTCTTCCCATAATTAAAATAAATATCAATCTTTTACTTTTGAAAAATTTAGTATCTTAATGGATTAAATATAAATAAACTTATAATAACTTATTAGTTATTATATATAATTATATATATATATAATAATAGAGATTTGTTTTGAAAATGGTTCTACTTTTCAAAACAATGATCCAATATATAATTTAAAATAAATAAGTGCGAAATTATTGTTTTGATTGAGATTGGGTATGTTTGGTTCCTCCCTCACTTGAACCAGGGACCATTCACTTTCGCGTCGAATATGGTGCCGTTTCACCTAACCACACCCAGTCAGAATTTAAAATAATCTTTCCATACTAGAGATTTAAATATAATATGAATATATCCACCTTTTGATTGTGAATTTGTTTAATCAGCAACTTTATAAAATTGAAAAATCCCCCTTTCCCTTTTATTTTTTTTTTTTATTTTTGTGGAATTTCCTATATTTTTCCGTTCAGCTCGCTGAGTATTTACATGGCTTAATAGTGAATGAATGAATCCATTTTACCGGCGAACGCAGCATTTATTGACAGCTCTCTGATTGAACCTATTTATACCTCCACCTCACACCATATCCGCACTTTATACTCTTGCAGTGAAAATATTCACACAGAGGCACGCACACACAATCATCATGTTAGATGAAAGACCTGTCATTAAATCAGTCAAGTCACTCACTCATTTGGACACACTCCTGACAGATTGTTGATAACTAAAAGGCAAAAAAAGAAAAAAAGTCCAATGAATTTTATTTTAATCTGGGTGCATTCACATTTTTATGAAATATTTTTCTTTTTTTTTTTTTTTTGTAATATAAATGAATATTAAATTTAATATTAGAAAGAAAATTAATTGGTCTTTTTTGGATGGTTGTTTTAGAGATCAAAGGAAATAGAATCGTGACATTTTTGCAAAGTATAAAAAAATATTTAATTCATTCACTTAATGATTTTAGAGATATTTTTATAAAATAAAGTTGAAAGAGAACATTATAGAAGTACATGTCGCCTGCATATTGAAACTGTAGTTAATTTTTTACTTTTATTAATTTTATACATCAGTTATTTTTTTATTTCAGATCTTTCAATAACCCTCCATTATTTTTATTATAGATAATTTTTTTTTCTTTTTTTGCTGCCTAGATGTTACACTTTTCCTAGTATCTCAGCCAGTCTAATAGAAATTTATTTAACCAATTGGTACAAGCATAACTGCATTATTTAAATTCTATAGAGCATGCAAAATTCTTAAAAAAATCTCGTTTTTTTAATTTAGAATGTGTCTATTTTACCAGATTACTTATGAAATAAGACAATGATGTACTAATTTTTGTCAATAATTAATTATTTAGGCGAATTATTTTCTGAATATCTCGAGGCATTATAAGCACCCTTTCCTTAGCGGACAATAGACTTTATTATTACATAGAATATTATTGTAAAACAAATGAAAGCAGGATTAAAATAATGATTTTTGGCTTTGCTTGAAACCACAAGTTATGTTGAAATATTCTCCCTCTGCCTTCACTTCTCTTATAATTACTTTCTCTCGTGTAAATTGTCAGCTGAGGAAGGGGTATATCCAAAAATATCCGGAATATGATTCGCCTAAATAAAAAATTGTTGCCAAAAATAGTATTTTTTTTAAAGTTTTTTTCGGCATCTGAGGCCATTTAGACTTCATCCTTATTTATTTATACCAATTGGTAGCCAATATATTATATTAAATAAATTTTTGTCCGGACGGGAAGCGAAACACTGACCTTTGGTACGTGAAGCCAGACCTCTAGCTCTGCACCAATGGACAGGGCTAAAAATAGTATTCCAAATTTAGATTTGGTATTTCTTAACTTGTCATCGAATTACCAGATTATTTATTACTAATACTAGGTCACTTGGCAAAAATTCTAAAAAATGCATAAACATGTCTTCATTCATATCAAGTCAGTCCAATATGATGCCGTTATCAGTTAATTACTGTTACAAATTGTTTAATTAATGCTGAAACGTCAAAGTTGATGTTTATTATACCAGGCCTTCCTTCGTTACAGGTACCCTTTCGTGTGATGGATTAAAATATACACTTTTTATATAGATGATATCACTAAACCAATTATATCTATTCTCTTTTTTCCGATATAGATCATTAAAATATTTTAATTTCAATAAGAAAGTAAAGAAAAGAAGATGAAAAGTGCAAGAAATACTAGATGCAATAACAAATAGTGATACAAACCTGAACATTAATTAAAAGTATAAAAACAGTATCAATATTATTAATATATGAATAATTAATTGAAATGAGCTTTAATAGCCAGAACCCTTTAAGAGATTGGAGTTAATTTGTCTTTAATATATTAATTAATTTGACATTTCAAAGAGGAGATTAATGTCGCATGGTCACCGATACACTCATACCACACATACCCCATTAATCTATAGCGAATATACGGTACATTCAATTTGTCAAATCGAATAACTTAAATTTGAGTATTTTGATGTCTTCGGATTTTCTTTCTGAAATATAACATTTTGGATTATCATATCTCACAAACTTAAATATTTAATCCTAATTTGTCGAAAATACGGACACCATACTTTATTTATTTTTTTAATAAATTTTATTAATAAAACAAAATTCACTAATTAATAGATTTACAGTTTTCCAGGGCCATTGATTTTTTTGCTCCATTTCTTTTCTTTTTTTTTTTTTTTAGGAAATAACATAATTATTTTTTTGTATACCATTCGGTATTTAAATGGGTTTTGGTAAATAAATTTTCATCGGATCCGATCCCATATCCCTTTGCTTTTAAAAGTTTTTTTTTTTGTCTTTTCGGCATATGAAGCCATATTGACATTAAACGATATATAATTAATTAATTTACGATATAATGATCCAGGCATATTTATTTAGGTTTTTAAGATTATTAACATTAACAATGTCAATCAATATCTCTTTTCATGAAAGATTAAGCTTGATGAAATAGACAAGGATTAAATTTTGAGCTACATGAAAACTACCTTTCACATTAAAATAGCCTACTACATAAAGGCATTAGGAATTTTTTTCTTTTTGAAGATTGGAAAACCTGAAATCTGACCCTTGAAATGTTGTAACCCAGATGTTCTCAAAGTGTGCCGCGGCGCCCTGGTTCGTGATTACAAGGGAACCGCGAAATATTCTAATAAGTATTTTTTATTTTTTTAAAGCAATTAATTACTCTTTAGATTATTAAGGGAATTGAAGGTTTGTCTAATTTATTTGTTTAATTTATTTAATTTTAAATAGGGTTTTTACTCAAAATTTTGTTAATTCGAGTAATGGAATCACTGAAAATTCGGTTTTAATGCCGCCTTGAGCTTAAAAAGTTTGGGAAAACCTGTTATAACCATTTCGGGGCCGGGTACATTTTATAATGCCAATATTATTATATATATATATAAAGCTTATTCATCACTTTCTTATAAATTTTCCTATTCCATAATATGTTTGATTATACAGCCTAAATAAGCTGAAACTTCTCTCTGAGACTACTAATTTTGCATTCTCTAATTTAATCATTATTCATAAATTATAAAATCTAAATATATTTAAACATCCTTATTTAATTAACTTTCTATTTATTTTTAACAAAATATTTGTCTATTGGAGTCGGTTCGTCAAGCAGTAATATTTGAGGGGATAGAATACTTAAACTG
>JAAAKE020094910.1:0-63216 GCA_010014785.2 Anisolabis maritima | reverse complement strand
ATGATTTCTAATGTTTAAATAAAATTATAAATGTAAATAAGTGAGTTAAAATATTTAATAAAGGCCAAAAAAAAAAAATATAACCTAAAATGACATTTCATTAAAATTTAAAACAAATAAGATACCTGTAGTGAAAGTTGATGTTAATTTTTTTTTTAGTTATTTGAGTTTATTATATTTCTAATATGCTAATTAACATAAATGGGACTGAAATAAATATAAAAAACCTTCAAGTTGTCATTTTACTTGGAGAGAAATAGGCGGCAAAACAAAAATTCAATGAGGTGAGTAGGCAGAGACGCCATTCAGTGGGCGAATTTGCTGCTGGCAAAGAGAATAATCTTGTTTATTTATAAGAAATAAACAAATTAATTTTATATTTTATGAAATATATTATTTTATAATTAAAGAATAAATGTAATTAAACTCAGTAATCAAATGTTTTGCATAATATTTGATATACGGCAGATGTAGAATCAGGGAGAATGAAATAATCTGCTTTATGAATAAAAAAATACAGATAAAATAATAAGAAAAATCTATTTTAATTACAATAAAAAAAGAATGAATTCATTTATAAATTTTGTGAAGAATTCTTAATTAAACAATATTTACTTTAAAAAAATAAATAAATAAAGGTACCAGAACTTTCCTCCGCTTCCCTCTCCTGTTGGATGCAGTGAATCTAGCGGTCGGCCAAATGACTGCCCGTCGATGATCATTTATTGATGATGATGTAGATGATGCAAGACGACAGTGACCCTTTCTAAAAGAATTCTAGGTCGTCGAATGAGGTCGAGCGGGTAGTTGCGGGGCAGTAGTAGTATGAAAAACAGTGACTCTCGCAGAATGAATTCTCTTAGGGGTAATAGTCGCGATGATTACTCTCGTAGAATGAATACTGAGGAAGTATTCGTAACGGTGATTTTCGCTGAATAAATGATAATCATGGATAAGGAGACAGTTAAAATGATAGTATTTCAATAATATTTATCATTTTCTTGATAATTTTACATTATTATTAAATTGTTTTTTTTTTTTTTTCAATATTAAATTTTATAGATTCTTAAAATATAAAATAAAATTTTTTTTTCAGAAATTAAAAAAAAAAATATTTTTCATGTAAATATTTTTAAATTTATATTATCAAAAAAGAAAAATTTATAGCAAAATAATCAATTATCGCCATGATTGATGTTCCCAGGCCCTTGGGCCAGGAACTCTGCAAACTACAATATTTTTTATTTAAAAAAAAAAAATTTTGTCTGTACAAAAGTCAGAGAGGTGAGATGGTGGTGATACACTTCATTTTTTTTTTCCATATTTAGCTTAAGTTTTTTTTTTAATGAGGTTATCTATGAATTAGAATTAGAATTACTAAAAGGTTAAAAGATATAAATAATTTTTTTCAAAATTTCAAATTCATAAGAATAAAATTAATCGATATTTTTATTTTTTAGGTTATTCGCCTTAGCTGTCAAGTAAAACAAGAGGATTCGTTTTGGGATTAACCCCGCTTTACAATTTATTAAATATATTAGTCTTTTTTTTAAACAACGTAAGTATAATATACGTAATATGTAAATTACCGTAAGAATAATAATAAATTTTGCACTGAACCTTAACATAGAGGTAGAGGTCTCGCTTAATGCACTAAAGCTCAGTGGTTCGCTTCCTTCCCAAAGCGATTATTTATATGATATTGGCTACCAACAGAGGCGGATTTAACGGCGAATGCTCAGACCTTCGACTTCTAAACGGCCCCTCAAAATCCCAACTTTACACTTCTTTATAATAACACCAAGATTGGTTTTATATGTGAAAGTTTAATTACATACAAGTTTACAATCGGCTATCCGGTAAAATCTGATAGTATTTTTATATTCTCCCATTTTCTGTTGTGGTTGTCATAATTATCGACAGTTTTTTTTTTAAATTTGAATTGACATAAAACAATAAGAGTACATAATATTGATATGTATACATAATTGATTTATTTAAAATATGTATGTTTATTTTCCCTATCTCTCTCTCTTTTAAGGAGCTCAATATTTTCTGCATCCGGAGCCTTAACTGACCTTAATCCGCCTTTGGCTACCAATTAATTTAAATAAATATGAGCACAATCTAAATGTCTTCAAATGCCGAAAAAAACATAAAATTGTTATTTTTTTTCATATTTAGGTATAAGAATAAACAAGTTAACTCGTCGATGACGACTCCAATGACAACATATGAATTGATAAAAGTAATTAACTTAAATTTATAATTAATAATTCTTCCTTTTTTTTCTTTATTTTAGTTTTATAAAAATAAGCTGAAATACGATAATTAAAAAATTCTGTCTAATATAATTTTTTCGATTATTGATTTCTTTATATATATATCTTAAAAGTTTTGTATTCTAAACTGTGCTTCACTGATTATTTTTAAAGTATTAGGCAGGCTGAGAATAGTTGAAATCTGCATTTGCAAATGAAGAGATCGTTCGTAAACTTTGCGAAGGAACAAAGTTATCCGACCATGCTGAGTTTTGAAAAGAATCAAGTCTTATCTATGACTGTCCAACTGCAATTTACAAATGACTTGCCTCGAATCATGGTACCCCTGGTCGTTCGAAAGATTCCCGCAACAACTCAAGGATCATTTCTGCGGTCATTGCTCAAGAAATTTCGTCATTCTTAATAAGTGTTGAATTGATTGGCAAGCTTGGATAAATTTGTTCCTTAATAATGTATAAGAACCATTTCTTTTTGTAAAGGACCGACAAATTAACCTGAGAAGGTCTCATATTTTAAAAATGATAAAATAATAAGTGAAGCACTCCTTACCCAAAACTTTTAATCGAAAAGATGAATATAAAAAAAAGAAATTGAAAAAAATGTTAAAGTAAATTATTGTCATTCTGCTTATAAATATAAAATGATCAACTAATGAGAATTCTCATAACTACGAATAACTAAATAAATTTTCATTTTTTAGTTTATTATTTATATATAAGATGAATAATCACTCTAATTATTTCACAAAAGTTCATCTCGTTTATGATAAATGGAAATTATTTTGTGAGGTAAGTTTCTATTTCTTATCTTTAATATATTAAATTAAAACTAATTTTTTTGTTTTTTTAGAAACACAAACTCTCAAATGAATTTCAAGAAGATTCAAATATTATAAGTAAATTTTTAAGGGAAAATCAAATAAAATATACAATAGATCAAGGTATTTATCAGATTAATAGTCTATTAATTATTCTATTGAGACAAAAATAATTTTCTTTTTTCATTTGCGCTCCCTCACTAACGAGGAACAGAGAATTTGTCTTTTTTTTAACACTAAAAAATATCATCTCGGTGTCCCTTCTATTTTTTGTGTAGCCACTTTTTAAGACCTTTCCCTGCCCACGCTCTATGCATTATGGAGTCTTGTTACTCTGACCCTTATTTTTCAAATTCATGCGATTTTTTTTGATCACTTTCCTCTTATGAGGAGGCCCTCCACCCTAGTTTGATCTCAAAAATGAGTTATTATTTAATAAAAAAATTATTTAAAACTTTGGTATACTCTAATTTGAAAGAGCATATAATAAATTATGCATATGATGTTTCCTGATATGCATATTCACCTCACATTTTTTATAGATAGTTGAATCATTAGAAATTTTTATATTTCTTTATCTTTTCTTGTTTTGGTTTCAATAAGTTTTTTTCTTCGTCTTGTCTTTTTAGTTGTATATAGTATAGGGAAAGTATTGTAATCGACAAAAAAATTCAATCTTGAGGTTTTGATTTTGATTGTTCTTGACGTTTTGGAACTCCCTAAGTCCGACAATACTATTTTTCGAATTATGTCTTTGTGCCTGTGTGTATGTTAGTTAACACAATAACTCGAACTCGCTTTAATGTAGAACAACCATATAATACATATGTACATTACAGCAAAATCGTAGATCTCTATCAACTTTTGGGCTATTTTCCGCAAACAGAAGTGATAGTTTACCTGAAGCATTTTTCTAAAAATCGTGATAACTCAAATATATATATTAATGAACGTAGACTAGTAAGATATGGTATAATAATATCACTATCAAAAACCATGGTTAAAATTTGGTCCACTTATGGCAACTGGATGTGGTACTTTACCTAAAACGTTTTTCTGAAAATCATCTCTTGGCACCCCCCTTTGGTTTATTTCGCGCCCCACAGGTTGAGAAACACTGATTTAAGATATTATTTCCATTTGATATTAATGAAATATTTTGAAAGCCACTCTCTTAATAATACTAGTAATTAATTTATCTGAATTATAAATTTATAATTTTAAAAAGAGCGTTTTACATATAGATACTGATTTAGGCTTTCTAAAAATGGTTTTATATTCGATATGAGTAAAAACTTTTAGTGAGACTCTTGTCCTTCCCCATTCCAAAAATGTTTTTCAAATTTCCAGAAATTATTCATATACAGAGGGTCTTAAATAATTTTAAAATATTATAAAAATTACAAGTGAAGCAGGAAACTGCTTAAACGTTTAAATAATATCAATTGAGTAATAAAGTTTTTATTCAAGTAAAAAGAAAGTTTACTCTTTGTACTAAAGACATCCCAACGATATTCAAACTTCTTCCCTGTTCTTATTAATATCCCTTCGACGATGATTTCTGCACCGCAGGTTATCCTTTCCTCATGATCATTCATGTCTTTTACGGAAAAGAGAACTTTCACATAACCCTACAAGAAAAAGTTCAAGGGTGTTATCTCGGAAGAAAGAGGAGGCCTGTCTGTATAAAGACTTTGTCTATAAAAAGATCCTGTATTTAAATTCCTAAAAATACTTTTACATATCTATATTATTTTATTTATTTTATATTGCTGGAAATTAATTAATTAATTAATTTTTTATTTTTTAGTTTCTGCTTTAAAAAATATCACAAATAACTTTCCTGGAGAGAAACAAAAAATTAATGATAAAATCACAAATAATGTGATCATATCACATAATTACATCAAATCAATGGATTTTGCAACCTTTCTTCTCAAAGAGAGAGAAAAAATGAACCAAAGAAATAAAATTAATAGATTTCACAAGGATACCAAATTGTTATCAATAGCTTATGTAAAATTACATAAAATTGATTTGGAAAAAAAAATAAATCAAACTGAAAGGTAATTAAAATTAATATATATGTATATATATATATATATATATATCTTGTGTGTGTGTGTGTATGTTTCTGGTAATGTTGACTTTAGCCAAACCTTCCAGTTAGAATCATATAAAATAGAATTCCTTGGTATGTTAGCCCTGAAGGAGTCCAATGCAGGCATACGAAATGTCGAACTATTCGTTTTTATTTTTCACCTGACTGGATTCGGGAATTCCGCCTCTTAATCAAAATAACTACTATAGTCATCAAAAAAGACAACTGTCATAGAATTAGGATGGGACCGATTAATCGGCAAATAATCAGTAATCGGCCATTTCTGTCATTTACCTATTAATCCATTTAACTTATTAATCGGCTTTGATAATCGGCAATTCCTAGCAACTCACATCTCAAATCAATTTTCTCCATTGAATTAAATATATATAGAATTAATTCGTTGTGGTGCTTAGAATAAATATTTATTTAAGTTTTATTTGTTTATGCATATTTAATATGCATCCATTTTTAAAAAGGAAAAAAAGAATTAAAATAGCCTTAATTTTATAAATACTTTTATTATGAATAAAAATGTTTGCATTCGATTTTCGCCGCACTAAGAACTTATTTAAAGACTGTTTAGTTTTTTTACGCTCCTACAATGTAACGGCGTTGCGTTGTTGATGCAAGAGAGACCCCTACCGGCTGCTTAACTGTATTTAATAATCAGCCAATTAATTGGTATTGACTGACAATGCATGGCCGATTAATCGGTAAACCATTTTGCTTACCTGTGCAACCATACATAGAATTCTTTAATTTTTTTACTTTAACTAGGAAATGTTTACATTAATTGGTAGAGAATTATGTTCGAAATTCTTTAAAATAAACGAACCCTCCGCATCTATGAGAAAAATTACTATTCAAAAAAATAAATATAGAATAAAAAAGATAGTTTTTATCAAATAATTTTAATTTAATCCTGAACCAGCAAACTTTTTTTATTTTAGTGAAGAAGAATTAAGTAAGCTTCAAAGTCCAGTGGAAAATCATGAGCTAAAAATCACGTTAGCAGACCAAGGAAAGCCTCATTTTGTGTAATTACACTTTTTATATTTGTATTAAATTTTTTTTCTAAAAAGAAAATTTTTTCAGAATTAAAAGAGATATATGACAATATATTTATGTCTATATATTCTTTAATTTGTATATTTAGCTATTCCTGTGATGAGCACGATCTGTGTTTGAAACACCTACAGTTGGGTTTCTAATTTTCTTCTTTTGGCAGCTGCCTCCTTTCTCTTCTAATTCATTTTATACAACCCTCATCTTTATTCTCACGATTTAATTTTTTAGATCTTTAAAAAAGACAAAGAAAAAAAAGAATTATATATTAAAAAATTTAGAAACAAGACATAGCAAATTCAGAGTAAAAATAAAAGTAAAATCTAGAGATACAAATAGTATTCAGGAAATACATAATAAAATTGATTCAAGTATTCAAGTTCTATCAAAGAATAAACAATTTAATAAAATTATTCAAAATAATAAAAGGTAATTTATTATTTATTCATTCCATTTTGTTCCTCTGAAGTTGTAATGTTTCTTGGAATTTTGCTTTTTGATACAAGAGCAGTTTGTTCTATTTTTGAACTTATAAACGGAGGAGTCAGAAAAAACATTAGATGCTGTGAAATTTAAATTTTGACTCATTCGAACAAAGTTTATATATACCTCTTCGCTCAGATGTAAAAATATATTCATTCATTTTATATTATACAAATTATTACATAAATGCATATCATGATTTATTTATATTTGCAAAATTCAGCTTAAAAATTAGATTTATTTATTTAAAGTTTTTCAAATTTTATTTGGATATAATAATAATTAAATTTTGTTTATTGGTTTTTTTAGAAGGAAAATGTCATCGGCTTTAATCAACAAAAAAGTAAGTAGACATTATTTATTCTCTAAATACAATAAATTCATTTATATTTATTTACATATATTTTTGCTAGGTTAATGGAAATAAAATTGAAAAATTAAAATTAAATCCTGAAAATCAATTTCTACGAAGAGGAAGACCAAGGGATCCACCTGGTTGGGCCCAATGTAAGAAAAATAAAAAAATACTTAGGTTATGCTTTGGGATGGTATTTTAATACTAATATCCATGGTATTCCCCTTGAAAGTTCACTTCATATCAAATTAACTCAATAGGCGGAAATTAAACGAAACATCCCACTAACCTCCTTCGGTGACTAGATACATTGCACTGGATTTTTGAAGTTAGAAGAATCTGTTTGGATGCGTGATATTGATTTGCTAAATATTAGTAAATACGCATAAAGATTACATAGGCAAAGATGGAGGTGGAGGTGGATTAATCAAAGACGTGGAAATTCTCTGTTCAAAGTTCTAAAACGCGACTGATTGACCCATTCTTTGAAAAAATCTCAATTCCTTGTTTCCTAAATGATTCATAAAAAACGGCAAAGTAGAAATCAATTGTCATATGAGTACAATAAATGAGTGAGCGCCATTATGCACCTCATATGCCTCCAAGATATCACTAGCATTACATGTGGGTGCATCTTTCGTACACCACTAAGTCTTTGCAAAAACGAAATTGAAGAATTTTATTCAAATTTTTCGTCACCTGCATTTCATCCATGACACATCTGAAAAAACTACAAAGTCTATTAATAGATACATTAGAAAAATAACATTACATGATTTTTGCCACCAAACTCCTATTTGTACAAAGCAATTCACAATCGTTAGAGAATTTACGAAAAAACCAGGCACCAGGCATCAAGTTCTTGCTCTTCAAGATTATAATCTTAGATGCCAAAGAACACCATTTTGAGCAAAGTCGTAATCGTCCTCCATTTCTTAAACTTAAATAGAATATATCAATGTTTTATTAATTTCCGCTTGTTAACTTAAACTGACGTTTTTCCTGCTACTTTCTAAAATACACATTTAAACCAAGTCATTTTATTATTAATTTATTCTCTTGGATTAGAAAATTAGATGAATATATAAATTAAAATTATAAGGAGAGAAAGTCAGCCTCTATCGAAATAAAACTCCCGATCCACTTAGCAATACTGATCTGCTGACAGTCACCTACCTCACCATGTACATTTTTATTTATTTTTTGTACTAAAATCAGTCCATATCAGCCTTTATTTGGCGTAGTCTCCAAATAAAGTCTTACATTATTAAAATTCATATTCATTGAAAAAATGTAAATCCATGACTTATCACTTAACTTCATTAATTATAATTTAAAAAAATCAAATTACTCGAATTCAAATGAAGATTTTAATGTGGTAAGAAGATATAAATATATAACGCTCTCTCTTATATTTGGAAATCGAGTATGCATATATTCATCTTAACATTTCGAATGGGCATATTTTATATATTGTACTTTTGTTTTTTTTAAGATTTTTTCGGCACTGGGGCCATTTAGACTCCGTTTTTATTTATTTATAAATTGGTAGCCAATATAATATAAATAAATTTTTGTCGTTCAGGACGGGAAGCGAACCACTGACTGATTGGGACGTGAGGCGAGACCTTTGCCTTTACATTAAGGGACAGGGCATATATTGTACATTAATCTATATAACAAATCTATCAACAACCCATTGCTCATTGAGCTTGTATATATTCTCAGAGGGATGATGATAGGAGTTTTTATTTCGATAGAGACTACCCTAGTGGCCGATTTCTTTACAATTCTGATCTGCAGACAGCCTTTCATCTTGAGAATTTATAAATGATGCTTGGCACTTGGTTGGTTGCTCTCTTTAATACTAATCTAACAAATTTTTCTTTTAAGCACATTAAGAACACCGTCAGTTAAATTTTATTATATTTTTTTCAAAACCAAACGAAGAAATAGTGACTGTGATGTTATTTATATCCTTACACAAAGGCTTTTTATTCAGGAGGGAGCAGGAGCAGCCAAAATTGTAAAGCCTCTGGATGTTTAATGAATTGAGACATTTCGAGTCAACTTTGTTACGGAACAAAATATTTTAGGTAAGTCTTTTAACTAACTCCGGGCACTCTATGATGAATCCATGACTGAAGATAGGGCAATAAAGTTGACCCGATGCGACTCAATTCATTAAATATGCAGAGCCTTTACAATTTTTGCTGCTCCTGCCATTCATCCTTTTGAATCTGAATCGATCACAAAGACTCTTTTTTTTATTTGGCTGCCTCTGCCTCTACCCATTTCTTTTAAATAAAAAAAAAAAAGTATTTTTTTTTCAAATGCTTCATATTTTGTCCATAAGTTTAGATTAAGCTAGAATAAACATTTTTTGATTATTAAAATTCACTTTTTTTTTTTCAGATGAGCAAAGAAATAAGGCTTTAAAAAATCAAGGTGCTCTGGTTCAAAATTTATTCACACCAAATGATTGGAAATCATTTTTTAACAATTTGAAAACAAAAAATATATTTAAAAATTAATAGATTTTAATTCATTTTTTTTAACATTCCTGACTTGTTTTTCTGGTGAAGAGACTGAAGTATTTTTACTTTTTTGTAATATGTCTATAATAGAAATAATTACCTTGCCGTCCATATAAACTGAAACTCTTGATTAAAATTATAAGATTATTAAAATCCTTAACCAAATAAAATTTTTCTTTTATTTGTTTGCAAGTTTTTCACATAATTTTATTTTCATTTTGACCTAGTTTTTGCAATTTTCTTTGACCCTTTTGAAAAGGACCCCCCTGCACCAAAGACTAAATAAAATTTTAACAATTATTGATTTATAAATTTATTTTAATTTTATATAAAAAAATCACCTCTCTACCATCTCACGGCCTCAAACTAAAATATTATTTTTCTTTAATCCTTCAGAGGAATTATGAGATCTCGAGTCTAAATTATTATAACAAGGGAGAGGAGTCGATTAGCCTTGAGAATAAAGCAACTCAGGTTCAAATCCATCTCATGGCAAAATTTATCCAACTATTAGTGGTGCTTCTTCCTACTCCAATATTATTCCCAAGTTAGTTACTCTTTAGAGTGTTATTCGCTGACACAAATGACTGAAGATGATAACAAGGAGATGCTAAATTTTATTAAAAAGAATAATAGATTAAGGGGTTGGAACCACCCCTGGGAGGGTTTGAAATAAAGGGATTCTATTGATATCCAATAAAAGCGCAGGCCTGCATAAGGCCTTAAGGAAAAACCAATCTTTTCTCATTATATTTAACATATATAGGCAAGCGAAAGTAAAAAGGATGAATTTGATTACAAATATAAGCACAAAAATTGTAATAGAAATTAAAATTAGATAAGACAATAACATTTTAGATAAACTATTACCATCTAATTTATAAACAGAAACTATTAGAATTATATTTAATTGTTTTAAATAGAATAATATAAATAATCAGCAGTGAAAAATCGCTTTCTTAATCTCTATCTCTAGAGTTTTTTTATTTAGAGTTCCCATCTGATTTTTTTTTTACATTTATCTTGTCAATGAGAGAATTAGTATATCAATAGTTTCTCTCTGTCCACAGATGAAATTGATTTTTTTCAATGCAATACTTTTGCTATTCTATATAAGACATATATATGTAAAAGAAAGTAAAAATTGAATTTATTATTCCCAACCCTAAAATAATTATTATATTTAAATAAATAAAGTGAAATGATCATCTTTACTTTGCCTTTTGTCCGTCTGGGTATAATTTGAGGCACCACTCCGTCGTAAGGCGCGAATCGCGAGAAGAAATGCCAGACTCGTGGCCGCCATCGACGTGCTCAGCCCCGTCTGACCCTAGGAGACATTTGTTTCTTTCGAGGATAAAATGTTGCAGAATGGATTTAGGATTAAAAAATTATTTTTTCCACTTATATATTGGGAAGAAAGATTTTTTTAACATTTGTTTCAAATACATGTTTATATAATTATATTTATACAATAGATTATATAAGAGGTGTTATATCTCTATTCAATAATGTCTCAATGTGGCAGATTAATTGGAAATTTCAAGAAATTATTTTTTTCGTGTACAAGAAAAGTTGCCAAATGCAAACCGGTCTCCTAAATAGTACCTTTAGTATTTTCCTCAAATTATTTTTGAAACGTTTCATTTAAAGTTATTATAAAAATATTTTATTTTATTTTAAAACTTTAATGACATTTAGAAGCAGAAAAAAATGAGAATTTATTCATTTATTTGAGACAGTAGCATAGGATCCAGGTATTAGAATTTTTTATTTTATGGCCTTTAGCTTTTCTAGATTTGCTAGTGGATCTTATTGTATTTTTTCTTTTTTATTAAAATTTTGTGTTGATTTTTTTGGCTTTGACTTCCTGAGTACGTCAATGACTTGAGTCATGGCGAAAATAAAAAAAAATTTTTAATCCAAGTAGCCGCATTTAAATTCAGATTGACTTCCCATTTTATTTTTAATATAAGTAAGTATTTAGAAAAAATATTAAAATTTCTCTCGGTACGATTTTGGCAACTTTCTTGGGAATTAAAACAAAACGTGAGTTCAAAATAATTTTTCTAAATTAACAAGATTCATTGTTTTAATTATTAATAATAATATAAAAGGGCAGCCGCAGTAGCGTAGCCAGGAAGAAGTCCCTTTCCCCTTTAGTTTTTTTTTTTTTTGTTCTGCATACGCCACTGGGTAGCCGAGATCAGCAACTGTTTTGATTCTTTTGCTTGAATTCACAATTAGATCCACATACATGTAAATAAATAAAAATTTTCACTTGTTGACTAGAATTGTACAATACCTTTTGAATGTTTATTAAAATATATAAATATATTTTTATCTATTTATCATTATATATTGGCTATTATATAAATAAAGATATTCACTCACCGGAAGAACGAATTTTGAATTAGAAGGCACAAAAATTTTGTTTTCAAATATATATAAAAAAGCTATTTAAGACTAGATTTCATCGTTTTCTAATATAAATGTTTTACATATGTTACGCCTAATTTGTGTTATTGACTCAAATAACTAATGTCAAATAATTGCAGCATGTCCTACAGCTGCCATATTGAATTCTGAAGAGGCAGGTGTCCTGTACTATATCTAGTCCTCGGCATAGGCAATTGCCCAAATTAGGTGTAAAATATATACATTTGGAAATAAATTTTATATTTAAATTCCATTGAAAATTGTATTATGTAAAATTAATCGATTGCTGTGTTTGTAGAATCTAAAATAAAAGGATTTAGATGTGACCATTTAGCTATTAATCTCCCAGGGCCGATCTTAAATTGAGCGGGTTCATTTTGAAATAAATTTATGATTAAGTGTGATTTTCTCACCAAAGTGAAAGAGAAAGATTGCTGAAGAAAATGAAAAAAGCCGAACTTTGTCCAGCCGAGTTCTCATGGTCTGCACAAATTCAGGTTATCAGTTTCAAGTCAATTGGAGTGTTTTTTTTTTATATTTTACCAAAAACTATTCTTTTTGGACAACAACTAAAAAAACTGATTTCAATTTTAAGTTTATAAAAATCAAGCAGGAGGCTCAACAATCACAAGAACGGCTCTGAAGGGAGGAGTGGAAGAGACGGAACTGCAGGAAAAATAAAGAGAGTTCTTCTCTAGAGTTTGAAGACGAAAAACCTGAAACCTGAATAACCGAATAATCGTTAATTGGCCATACCATTTGTTCTTCCTGTGTAAAAAGATGAAAAAATGTTCCGAAGCCTAGTGGCTTATTTAATAAAATTATAAAGTCATTGTCCCACAAACATAGCATTTCGACCAAGGGCTTCTCGAACAAACCCTTTGCTTATTGAATAAAATTTCCAATGGAATGTTGTACTGTACTTCTTATTCATCTTTTGTTGAATCTGTTTGTTTTCATTTAATTAAAGTCACATTTGTGGTAAACGGCCATTGGGAAGAAGAGGAGCTTCACTCACATCACGACTTCGCAAAAGCGTTGGAACACTTCCTCTGAAAAATCAAGAAGATTGGTATGGTTTTTTTTGAACAATAAAATGAAACATTAAAAGAAATAAGTTGAAGTTTCGAATGATCTAATTTTGGAAGAGACTTTAGGATCTTGAATCAAGATAGGATTTACCTAAAAGTCATATTGGTAGGACTGAGATCTCTTCCTCCTTCGGTACAATCCTCAATGCAAGGACAGGAACTGACAGGTCTAAGCAATTCTGCCACTGCAGATGCCACCGTTGACGTCGAATGTGGCAAGAGTTGTGTACTTAAAAGATGACGACACGGACTATTATCAGTGATCGCTTCTAAAATCCTATCCCCAGTTGCAAATCGTAATCTTTTAGGTGATTCCAAACTGGAACACCGAGAAAGAACTGAATTTGTGACAGGAACACTCGAGGCGGAGTTTTTCGATTTCAAGGAAGACCGGGGTTGTTGTTGTTGTTCGCTTGTTGGTGTTAACGCTGTTGTTGATTTATTTTTTGGTTTTCTAGCAGCTCGTGCTTCATTCCGTGCTATTCGAATTTGCTCATCCTCTCCAAGCAACCAGAATGTGATTCTTTCCCCTTTGCCTTTGAGGCGGACAGAACCTCTTTCGAGCAGATGATAACCACCGAGAGTGTCCAGAAGAATTTTGCACTCGTTGCTACAATGAATCTTGAGAGCTTTGGAAGTAACAAACATCATCAATTATTTTAAGAAGAAAATAAAAGACATCAAAATAATATTTACGTAAACCAGTAGATTCCATTCTTGAAGCTGTATTTACAGTGTCTCCAAAAAGACAATACCGTGGCATTTTGAGTCCTACAACTCCCGCACAAACAGGTCCTAAAAATAATAAGAAAATAATTATTATTATTTTAGTTAAATAATAAAATTATTTTTTCTTTCACCAAGTCAAAATACTAATAATTTAACGAAACCCTTTTATGCAAATCTACAACGGCAAAGCTTGAATTAGTTTGGAAAACTCCTGCTACTCTTATTCTAATCCATTGGCCAGTTTTGAGGTCGAACTAACTTTCTGATTACAAATGAGCAGCTACTTTAAATGATAAAATCAGTCCGACAGGAACTAATAACCATAAAACACTTTAATTTATTCACATAGATTTAGTATTTTTATTAAAGGGTTTTTATAAATTTCCAAGAATTTGCCCTAAATACACCTTCCTCTTGCAAACCAAGAAGAAACCTTGTTTTTGATTATTATAATTTTCTGTCTTTATGGGAGATTCATTCATTTATTTTTTGGTGAATTTCTTCATTAAAGACTGTTCTGTTTAATTCCAGTGGCGGATCTAACATCCATATGTGGAGAACCTCTTCACTTATTTATGTGATAAACTTGGCAACATGACCGCTCTTCGCGGTCCTGATAAACTCCACCATTTGATGTGGAGCGGCCAATGCCACAAAATGGCTAGCTTTGTAAAAAAAAAAAATAAAAATAAAATAAAAAGTGTAAAATTATTATCAATGTTTGTATAATTTAATTTAATGTATAAAAGAAAAATATTATATATAATACGATTAATAGTTAAGCTGGAATAATCTGGGCTGGGTAGCTTTGTCTGTGCAATGATCCGAGGGTCACGGCTGCGCTTCGATCGAAAAGAATATTATCTCTTACCAGCCTACTCTGATTTCCGTGCAATGCTGCTCGATTCGAGGCTAATGCCACAGGGAGCCGGTATTAGTGGTATTACGATTATAATTTCTCCCAGCTTCACTTTTTTCCTTCTCTATGTTTCCTCCCTCTTTTAGTTTTTTTGCCCAGATAATCAGATCTAATGAAGATGGGGATTTGCGTTTAAGGCATAAGCTATTATAGGTTTCTAACTCTTTGAAGTAAATCCCAAAGTTCTAACTAGGCTTAGAGGCCACTAAATGAAATATTCTCTTTGTTTCTTTTTCATCCTGAATAAATCTGTAAAGCTATATAACAATTTTCACTAGATAATTATAAAATTTTATTGTAGGAAAAGAAAGTAATCCTAAAGAAGCTAGGAAAAATAATGATATCCTTCTATGCCTTATTAATCCCGTGATCAGATTCAAAATAAGAAATAGGGAGGACGCTGAAGAGATCAAGGGGAGAAAAGAGAAGAGATGGTCTCAGCTCTAGTAACTCGAAGTTATTTATGTCTTCAACGTGTTGAAAAAGAATATATTTTTATCAGAATAAGGTCTTACCGGAATGAATACCTATTCTTAGTTTGAGTTCTTCACCAGGACGATGTCGAATATAAAATTTTTTTACTCCTTCAAGTAACCTTAAAGACATTGACGCAATTTCAGCCGCATGTTCGATGCCATTACGAACTGGCAATCCAGACACCTGTTGAATGATTAATAAAAAAACTGAATACGCTTTCGTCCGTTATCTTGTTAGCCATTTGGTTATATTTATAGGGAGAAAGCTTATCTTGGGTGATATGCATACCACCATATAGGCGTCGCCGATTGTCTCCACTTTGTATACATCGTAATTTTCAATGGTGGAATCAAAACATGTATATAAATCATTTAAAAAATCCACAACCTTAAAAAAAATAAAAGTGGAGATTAGATTCACTAATGGAAAAATTGGTGGTACCACCTCCTGGGTGCTGATATGCTATTATAAAGAAGACATTTCATTTTATTTGGCCCGTAAAGACCCACCTACCTGTATCCCCGTTTATTTACCCGAGGAGCTTACGTGTACAGAGGCACCCACTTCAAACCGAGCCGACCTCTGGCCGAAGCCATCTATCGGCACTCCGTAAAGTTACTTTATTTCCTATCCCTAACTCCTCCTTCTATATTCATTTCTAGCTAGCTAACTACTATATCTAAATACACCCGGTCTCAACCAACCTATTCTATGATATGGAGGAAGTTCTAGCTTGAGGAGGGACTCTCTCAGCACTGGCGTGTAGCCTACTCCTTGCAAAGAGGGCATCATTGAGAAGGAATCCTTCTTTACGTCCCTTCCATAGGACGGGGTGTCTCCTTGTAGAGTTGCCTGGGGAGGAGGGGGGGCTCTATTGTGGTGGGATCAAATGTTCCAATTTAGGGCTTTGTTTACATTAAATATTTTTATTTAATGAAAAAATCCCTCCTACCCGGAATGAGAATACCGATCTCCTGCGCAGAACAGCGACACCCTACCGATTGCTCCACAAAGCCCTCTATAAAGAAGACAATCCGAGCAGTTAACTTTTCTCACCATTTACTAACAAATAATAGTGGGATATAGGAGAGACTCTTAATCCAGCCCAAAGATATTTTTTAATTTTTTTTAAACCTTTTCGGCATCTGAGGCCTTCCAGACTCGAAACGATACATAATATATTCAGTACGATACTTGTATCCAGGCAAATTTATTTACACCAATTGGTATCCAATTGATTTAAATAAATATTCCTCGGAGTGCCTGGGATCCGAACCCACACCCCTTTGCTTTTAAGGTTATGTCAATAATGACAAGGTCAGTATCTTTAACCTCTCGGCCACAGGGTTTTTTTTTTATAACTTATTATTGTTTATAACTTAATTAAAATAATAATTAATTTTAATTAATATTTTTAAATCTCACATTCATTATTTGATTGGAATTAAATTCTAATTGCTTAATGACTATCAGCAATGCTCCAACTGCAACTTAGAATAAATTTTTAATAAAGTTGCAATAAATTATGATACAAATGCGGTAAATCACTTTAATCGGAAGAATGTCTAGTTTCAATAAAAATATTTATATAATAAGGAAAAAATATTGCACCCCCTAAACGATGTCACCAAAAATCATTCAGTTCTTGACAATTAGTTTTATTTTATATGTGCAAAATTTCAACATAATCGGAAAATTATTTATTTAATTATCCTTCCCTTTTAAAAAGTACAGAGTGTGAAACTATTAAAAGCTTCTGCCTTGGGATAGAGCAGCCAATACTCTCTTATGTGTCAAAATGGTCGCCTCAAAATTCGTCCCCTTCAATTCTATTAACGACCAAGCAACATGGTATTACTTAAGAGTCGATAAATAGATTGAAATATGTATAGGGCACAAGTTGAAAGTCCGAGGGGTCTTCTACTTCATCCCTTTTATCCATCCCTTCTAACCTCTCACTCACATAAAATTTTTTTTATAAAATGTTGATTTTGGAGCCCTTCAAAAAGTGGGGTCTTTGTACCAAGTGCATGTTGCCTTCAGGAGAGCTACAGTTAAACTCTGAACCTCAAGGATTTTAAATTATTTATTAGTCCTAAACATTGATGGACTATAAATTAAAAAAAAACCAAAAGCCTCATTTAATTTAATTATTGTATATTCAGGGATAAGAAAAGTTTATTTTTCTATTCTTTTCCTAATTAATCAATCTCCCTTTAATTGGTAATTAGAAGAGTATCGAATAATAGATAATAAATGCCTTGTCTTCTTGTCTGTTTCTCCCCCTCTCTCTCTCCTTTATTCCTTGTTAATAAACAGCTCTCCCTGTTCCCTTCCCTATATTCGATTATGTCAAAAAGATAATAAATGGCACACAGCCTGAACCACACTGATAAAGATGAAACATGATTCAACTTTAAAGAATAAACAATGACGTGTTTAAAATCTATTAAATCCTGTCTATAAAATATCCCCCGATGTGGATTAAACTGTCAGGCTTTTTTTATTTCCCGGAATAATGAAATGAAATATCAATAAAAGGGAAAAAATTAATATTACTTGGGAATAAATCTGAATTTTGAACGAAGAGCGACGTAAATTTGAGAGAGAGAAATAATCATATAAACGTCATCAGAAAGATAATTCCTTACTGAAACTATTTGAATGAATGAATATGCCACTGGATTTGATGGCCCAATTTCGAGTAGTGCACAAAAAACAAAAAAAAAAATAAATAAAGTAGTCGCCTTATGGCTGACTTCCTGAGGAGAAACCGAAATGTTAAGATGTACATGTTTAAAGAATTTCGTTTCCATAATCTCGACTCACTTAAAACCTTTCACCACGAAAAATTTAATAATTTTATAGTACAAATATATACCTCAAGAGGAGTACTTTCAGCAGACATGGAAGTGAATCCAACAATATCGCTAAAATAAATGGTAACTGAATCAAACGATTCCGCCTCCACTTTACGACCTCTTTTCAATTGTTCAGCTACATATCGAGGAAGCATTTCAAGTAAAAGGGCATCTGCAAGATTAAATTTATAATTTAATGATAGCCTCTAAAGAGGAGAGGAGAATCTCACCAGTCTTCTTTTTTTCTTCGACTAGTTGATCAGTTCGTTCATCCACGAGAGCTTCAAGATTATTAGCGTATTTCTCCATCATGGCCATCATGTTATCGAAAATATTAGGCTTCCTTGGGGGGAAAATATTAGAATTATAAAGAGAAGTATCAATAGACAAAGAAAAAGGCTGGATTGGTTTGTTTATTTAAATAAAATATAGTGCCTGTGAATAAATTACTAATTTTTTTAAAGATGACAACCTATAATCTCAAATTGTTCATTTGAAATGAGAAAATGGAAAGTGAATTGATGTGATATTCGGTCCTTTAAGGGCAGCAAGAAGAATTCCCTTTCACAAGGAATTAGGAGAATCAGGGTTCCAGGAGGCATCAAGGCGAATGATTAAAAGAGGAAATAGATATAGGATTAATTAACGAATTAAAAATTAATAAACAGAATGAGAAGTTTGAGATAGGAAATAAAGTTATTTTATTTAACAGTTTTTGCTGGAGGATCAAGTGACTTTCCGCCTGGGAGTTGAACCCGGCTTATTCGGAGCTTAGGTGTGTATTAAAGAAGGATTCTCCACAATTTTTAAAAATACATTTTTTTCTATTCCACATGCAAATGCAACACCTGAAAGGATTTTTAGTCTGATGACGAGTTCTTGGTGTACAGATAGAAATAGGTTGATTCTGAAAAATTTGGAGGCCAAGTTGATGATTAAACAGAATTTCGGAATGACTTGGTCTGAATTCCAAATTTTCTTAGAAAAACCAGGTTCGGCCATTCTTAATGAAGTAAAATTAAATGATAAATATTGAATAATTTTTTAAATATTTTTTTTAATTTTTTTTTTTGTATATAATTTAGTATAATTTCGTATTTTTTTGTGTATATAAATTTGAAATCTGGCAACCCTAGTGTGCATCATTTGCCCCAGACCCTCGCCACTCGGGTATACCAGCAAAATATACTCAAAAACAGCCAAGTCCGTTTCGATTAATATCTGATTCAAAAGAATAGGTCTCGAAAACTATTTAAAGTAATTTTATTTATTATTATTATTATTTCTATGATGACTAGAGGTCAGCTCTGTTTGGGCTTGTGATATATTCAGGAATTTCAGGCATTAGTATGGTATAAATGGATCAGGCTAAAGACAATTATTTTTAATAACTAAAAGTCCTGAAGATGGCATAATTAGTTCCCGAAACGTTGTATTCTTAAGGAAGAAATAAAAATCATTTTTATTTTAATAAAGTTCTACTGCACTCTTTGCAAAAAATCAAACTATTTTTATTTTTTTTTATATAAATGTTAGGGGGAGAGGGGGAGGGAACTTCAACTATACTTCACCTCTGGAGTACCTTTTATCATGTGAAGCAAATTTAATTATACAATACTCAGAATAGAAAACGATCGGAAAAAATTTACTTCAACTTTTACCTACCCCTGTCTCTCTTGAGATCTTTCTTCAAGATCTAAAGGTTAGTGGTTCCCGACCCAAGCAATAAAAATATATTTAAATTAGCTATCATTAATTTGAATAAATATGGTCGGAGTCTGAATGGCCTCGAAATATAAAAACTTATTTTTATTTGAAATATGATTTGAACCCTATGATGTTAAGAACCTTTTCTATATGGTGGACATATAACAATATTTCAACCAAAGTAAATGATTTTAGGAATACAAAAATATCGATTTTAATTAACGACGAAATGAAATATTACTAGTCCTGCCTTTTTCTTTAAAAGTATTACTAGAGTAGAGAGTATTTTTACTCACATGCCCTTTCTCAGGGGCCGAAGTCTCGCCCTCACTGCCTTCAAATCAGGTCTCTCCTCTGGCATTTCAGCCCAACACTCAGAGAGGCATTCCCGGACGCAATCGAAACTGTTCTCTAGAGGTTCCAACGGAGGCCTGAGCTTAGCAAGAAAATGTCTTATTATTATACTTTTTCATTTCGTAAATATCACTTAGAATTACCTGCAAAGAGTCGCTCCAGGGGGAGGATACGCCACTCTCTGTACCAATTCTGATGCTGAAAGTTTAGAGATCCCCCCTCCTCTTCCATTTGATTTCTCATTACAACTCAATGAGCACCCCTCTCCAAATGGGCCTTGTCTTGTGTGCAATTCATAGAGTACTATCCCAAATGAGTACACATCTCCTTTTTGGGTCCCGCCGCGATTCATGAAACTACAATTATCTCGCCGAAGAATTTCAGGAGCGCGGTATAATAAAGCTATAAAAAATCGGAAGAGGAAATTATATTATTTCTTTAAGGAATAACAGACATGAAAAGAACATGATTCCAAGCGACTAAAGAACTAATATGAATGAATGGATGGGCAGACACATTTCCAAAATTCGACTCAAATTAATTTTAATATTTCACTATTGATATTTCCGAAGCCAATGGTCTTGAGAAAGGAATCGATTATCGTTCAGAGTATCATCTAGAAACAACACCTTTTTGTGTTCTTTTGACTCTCCTTTTTTGAGTCAAAATACCGATGTGAATAATTGGCCGAGCTCTTTTCGGGGTGAGATGATATAAACCTTTTAAATTATTCGTAACTAATAATACACGTTATAAAATATCATCAAAAGACTTTCGCGTAAAGTCATTCTTTTTGGACATTTACCGACATGTCGATAACCATCAACGGTAGCTAATTCTATGGTTATATCGCTCAATTAAACTTCTACTTATTCATGTAATGAAAAAGCATCTTTTGGTGATGAGAGGAGGAAGAAGACTTGCATAGAGAGAATCGAAGAAATGTCAGCACCAGCCAAGATGTGGTGAGTCTCTCTGAGTTGTAAAATCAGAAACTAACTAAATAATATATTATTGGTTTATAAATGTTAATTTTCAGATATGATTCACTGACCGAAATATTGTCGATGTTTGCCAACTACATCCAATTTAATAGTGCCTATTTTGGCCGAAATATTGTCGAGGTCTGCCAACTACATCCAATTTAATAGTGCCTATTTTTTTAATTTGAGAAGACTAACAATGCTATGTGCTTCTGAGAATAAAAACGAAGCATACTGATGTTTTTTTGGTTAGATAAGCAAAGACATATGAGTGAAGACCAAGGAATGCAAGCGCTGCATATTGACTGGAAGTGCTTCCATTAGATTGAGAACAGGAATTGAGCGGAAAGATTTCGCCAGCACCCGACTGGTGGTGAGTTTTACCAGCTCAAGTATTCCAAAATCCCAATCAGCAAACTATTTATTACTATAAAAATTATTATGGGATTAAATAATAATAAGTATAATGGACAACCCTCAAATAAGCCAAATGTCTTGACTAGTATTTTCTTATAATCAGACGCAGGAGCTATAATAGTTTTTATTTCCCCTATGCCCTAAGAATTGTAAATGTTTTTTTTAATCTCAAAGGGTCTTCGTTTGGTCTGTATGTGTGTCTATAGACACGATTGCAGCAGAATTTAGAGTTTAATCGATTGAAACAAAATTTATATTTATATAATTAGAATACAATGTTATAATTAATAAGTACTCGTTTTTTGTACAAAAACAAGCCAGAAAGTGAAGAAATGCAGATTTTTTAAAATTTTTTATATAATAAATAAAATTTTTGTTAAGTTATTTATTTAAAAATTTTATATATTTCTTCAGAATTTTTTCAAAAATCTGCATTTCTACACCTCAATTTCTTCATTTCTGGTTTGTTTCAAAAAACGAGTTCTACTTTTAATCAAGAGCCAAAAGGAATATCAACTTTTGGCAGCAATCGACGACGGAATTGGTATTTTATTTGAAGTTCAAACATCAAAATATCTACTAACTATTAATTTTATTGAAATAATTCTAAAATACAAAATTATTCTAATCATTTTGAAAAACTTTTGATAGAAAAAAGTTGACATTATAAAACGGGGACTCCCTGGTGAGGTGGGCCGCCTAAGGCGAGCTGGGACATAAATAAAATTAAATAAAGGGAAATATTTTTTCTCTTATTACCCAACTTGTCTTAATTTTAATGAGAATAAAATTATGAGAAATTTTAAAAGAAAAATTCCACATTAAAGAGCACTAAGTAAGAAATGATAGAGGGAGAAAACAAACAGACATAACATCAGGCAGCAGACTAACTTTTGTGCAAAAACTTTCAGTCCTTAAACTCAACTTCTTTATTATCAAAGTAATTTCATTTTAATTTTCTCTCCCTATAAATCATATATGTTAATTTATACGTTCATTTATTATAGAAAATAAAAAAGATTAAGAATTTTATCAAAGATAATTTGGGAAAGACGTCATCATATGAGTAAAAAATGCATATTCCGTTATAGCACGTAAACGAAAAAAGATAAAAATGTTTCATATACCATTAGGAAGAGGAAATTCTGAAACTAAAACTATTATCAATCGAGTAAGAACAAACTGACGTCTCGAAAATCAAAATTTAATTGATTTTTAATGTTAATTTTTCTTGTCTTAATTAATAATTCAAATACTTGAAATGATACACAAACGAGTAAATCTTTATTAAATGCTGAATCGCCTATATATAGATATAAGAGTCCCCGTTAAAAGAGGGCGGAATTGACTCAGCTTCATAGAGATATCTTTCGGAACCATTTGTATAAAATATATTTAAAATAAATTTATTATTAAGAAACCCAAGAGGCTAAAAAATAAAAATCGAACAAAAAATTTATTAAAAAGAAGCATGGCCAGGGCTGGGCAGAATTTGTTCTAAGTTCCTGCCAAAAAAGGTACTAGTTCCTTTCATTTTGGGGAACTAACTAACGGTCTTAAATACTTGACCAGAGTGTAGAAGGATCGTCAGTCCTAACAGGGGTAACTCGTGGTTTCCAAGAATTAAAAAATGAAAATTATTTTTTATGATAAATGAGTGCAAATGATTGTTATTTTTATATTCACATTCCATACATAACCAGATCCTTCGATTTATTTAATTTTTCCCATTTTCTCTTCTCCCTTTGAATTTTAATTAAGAAAAAAGAAAATATAATTTAATCAGATGCTCTGCTCATGCGTTAATTATTTTCTAAACGACACAATATTCAAACGTTTAAGTGTTATTTTAATTTGAAGCCATTGCATTCTAGGTCTTAAGTTCATAAACATTACGTTTAACATCGCATATATATTTTAACTATAGGCGAGATAGTTATTAAAATAGGAAGGCTGCTTAAGAACGCAGGCCATTTAAATCGATTAAATCGATTTCTACAAAATCCGATGTAATGAAAAAAATCTTCATTTGGTCCGTATAGACCCACCAACTAGGATCTCTGTTTATTTACCCGAGAGTAAAGAGACACACCTCAAATCCAGCCGACCTCTGTTTGGTATAAATATTGTACTTAAGGATGATTCAAATGGAAACTTTAATTATTATTATGAGGTGAAAAATTGTACAAATATCTTTAGCTTTAACGTATATTTTAGTTCAAAAATGCATGGGTACCTCGTGAGAAGAATTAGTTTTTTTTTGTTTTTTATTTATTTTGGCTATGATTGTAGCCACTCGTGCACCCCAATTTTCAACTCTTCATCGTTTCGCAGATGCTTTTTCTAGATCACTCATACACTTGCTACACAAATCACCAAATTGCGCTTCAACTTTAGCAACTCAAAACATCAACCACAAATCTATATTTCGGTGCATGTCGATAATTGAAAAATATATATTGCAAAAAGAATTCTCTGTCTTTCTGTCATTTTATCATAGTTCCTATACAGTCCATTGAATTGGTAAATAAATTCCTTCCACGATTTAATTTTTTGATAAAATACCTTTTTTTTTATTTTTCTTCAACAAAATATTATCAGCAATTATCCGAGTTTGTGGGGTGGGGGTGGACTAGGGCAGAGAGTCCTTTAATCCGATCAATTAAGGACAGATCACGTTCCAACCTGATCTCTCTCCTCCTCTAAATAAAACAAACCGTTTGGAAAAACTTCACAAACTGTTATTAATTATAAAGTTAAAAGTGTTATCGCATTTTTTTTTTTTATTATATTTAACTTTATCTAAACTAATAAAAAGTTAATATATAAAATTTTTTATAAATTACGACAATAACTAAAATAAAATTATAAGAATAGTAAATTTATTAAAAAGTTTTTATAAAAAAATAGAATAATAGATCTCTGATAAAATAAGTTATTTTCTTGCTAGTAAATAAAATAATTGTTCTAATAACAATTTCTTTAAGATGTATGTCTATTTGAACTATTTGTATATATAATTGTAGAATTTATTATAATGCAATGACGGTCTCTTTGACTCTATAAGTTTTCACAGCTTAGCACCTTATCCGATCCTTTTCAATTCAAAGGTTAATTAACTCATTACATTTGGTTGCCGATCCCTAATCTAAATGAATTTTAGACGTTAGTTTACGCTAAAGGATTCTGTATCCAATTATTAAAAAGTCATTTGAATGTGTAGGTTTATTTATTATGTTTTCCCTTCAATTAGCTCAAAAAAAGAGCCTCTTTGGGTTGAAATATTTTATTTATCAACTTTTGGTGAATTTCGCTAAACTGGATTTTTTGGAGAGGACACCATCCAAATCCAAGAACAAAAAAGTAAAAAAAATTATTTTATTTTTATTATTTTTAAATATTCAATTGCTTTCAGGGGAGAATTTTTTGGGGGTATTTATAGTTTTCTGAATTCCACTGCGTTAAAGCGAGCCAGATTACGATTCATGAATGTGGCCCCCTTCTCTCATAGCGGGGAAGCTGGGGGGAAGGATCCATGAGAGGCTTGAATGGCGTGGAGAGAGAGTCTTACAATTTTAGAAAAGATTTGTTAAACAGCCTGACTAAAATTATAGATTTAACACTAGACAATCACTATTAACCATTAGTCAATTATTATAAAGTGAATTACACAAGAATTAATCAGAAATCCTAATTTTTTTCAATAAAACATGTTTTTAGTTCTCTCCCTTGTTTATATCTCCTCCTTTGGTTCCAAGAATCAATAGTCGATTATCGATAATCCAATACGTGGTCGATTAGTCGATCAATCTTTAGGAAAATCCTAATAATCTTGTCAATATAATATAATAATAAAAAGTTTTAAAAGTACAAAAAAAGAGAATAAATTATTGAAAATTTTTATGGTTGTTCATTTTTAGTTAATGGAGAAGAAAAAATCTTAGAAAGCACTTTAGACGCTGAGATAATAATATAAAATAAATTTGATCAAATTTATTGCCTTGGAAAGTCTTCTTAGCTGCTACTATTCTTTACTGCCTCCTCTTAAATAATGAAGTCTTGATTTTCCCTTGTACTTACCTTGCCATTGATTGTCAGTCTTTTGAATGTTGTTTGGGGCAGTTGAGCTTTCTTCATTTTCCTGAGAAAATCTCTTGATCAAGAGATTCCCGAAGTCGGCGAGTTTCACCACCCACCGGGAATCTACCAGGCAGTTGGAAGATTTCAGGTTGCCGTGGAGGCGAACCGGCGATTCGTGCAGGAAAATCAACCCCTGGGAAATTTAATATAAAAGGAATTGAATTTGAGTGAAATCCCAAAAAAGATTCAGAACCACATCATCATTAAAATCTCTTGTCAAAGAAGAAAAGAAAATGCAAGAAACGGATAAAATAAATAACGTCCATTTTTGCATTTGCAAACCCAAAGTATAAAATTAAATTTATTCTAGGAAAAATGAATTTAATAATTGTGCAAGTTGCAACAAAACCAAGAATCAAAACTTGGATAAGCTATTATTATATTATAATAGCTCAAAATACTAAAATTAATAATAAGAAACACAAATAAAAAGATGATTAGTATGAACTTACAAACTCAGGCTAAAAAACTAAAAATGAATAAAATTATTTTTATTATTTCCAAGATTCTTAGCTAATAACAAATTCCGTTCTTTTCATGGGTAAAGAATTGGCTTGTTGAGTTTTGCCAGAATGGGGACTTTATAAACATGTTTTCTACAAATATTGCTTTTATTGTATGATGTTGATATGGTGAACTCTTAAGAAAGTACACCTAGTACATCCAGGGTCCCCTCCCGATTTTAAGATTTTAAGATTAAGGTTAGCCGGACCATTGTACCCTTAAGTGCCCGCTATTTCAATCAACTTGAGATAAAAGTTAAAAAAAAATTTTTTTGGTTTTTGAGCACCAAATGATTCAAAACAAACAACTTGAAAAAATGCACTAAAATTTAAAATTTTCAATTAATTCTTGTAGAATAGTTTGCAGAATCTATTTCTCAAAGTGAGATATTTAAAATTGCAAATTAAAAATATATTTCTTTTACAATATTTCTTCCCTATCATTGCTAATTCTTGGATTAGAAGTGACACCAATTAACGGGAGAGGGAGGGAACTAAATCACCTGCTAATCCCCAAATGGGTCTCATGCTAACAAAAGATTTTTTAGGAGTAAGAGAAGCAAATTGTGGCTGTATACAAGATTTATATTTCAGCCACCGCCTTCCTCAAGACTAAAAACTGAATGGATTTTATAAAATATTTTCCTCATTGAGTATGCTTTCCAGATCTTGGTAAGTAGAAGGGATATTGCAATTGTCCTTAAATAACAAAAAAAGTAGAGTCTTAACTCGGGTAAATCGTGGTCACTAACTCACAAACACACCAGATGTGAGCATAATATTTTTTTTATCCACCATTAAACATGATAAATTGCTTTAAAGATAATGTTGCAATTTTGAAATCGAACGATTCTTGAATCAGTAAAACTCCCCTCTTCCAGGGGATTGAATCAAATTACATCTGTCGCGAATTCAGAGAGGATGGAACCTTCCTTTTCTGCCAATAGAAATCCTGATAAATGGGCTGAACCGAACATGCAATAAGAAGAGGGGAGTAGAGGGGGAAGCGTTTAGAGACATTGCAGCACTGTTCTTTAAAGAGTTTATTTATTTATTTGTTAACCCTAAAATCCCTCTCCTCTCTCTCTGTATTTAGAAAATAAAAAATAGAAAACGTTTAGCAAAAAGACAATTAATTACTCTAAAAGCTTTACTAATAAAATAAAATAGTAGATATCGATTGAGTTTTTAAATCGCCAAGAAGTGTCTGGCTAGAGCGCATTGTCCGGGGTCCGGATATCGTAAACGCGATAAAAAATTTAAAAATAACTATTTGTAGAATTTATTAAAAATAATCTATCAAGAAAAATAAAAGGAACAAATTCTTTGAACATTTAGTAGGAAATTTGACAGGATTAAAGTTGAAGAAAAAAATTCTTTCTTTTTTTAATTTCGCGGAATGATGACGTTTCGGTCTTGTTTATGAACTATAGGGCTGTCGGTTGATAAGTTGATAATTTCAACTATTTTCATACAATAAGATAATGAAACATAAAACATATAAATGTTTATTATAGTTAATTGAAATAACAATTGAAAAGAACACTGAGCCTTTGATGTAAGAAATGACAGCATAATAAAAAAAAAAAAAAATAGCTGTTATTATTTCTTCTTCGCTTTCAACTAAATTATTATTGTGACGAAAAAAATATTGTTCGAAATATGTATTAATAATTTTTATTATTCTGAAATTAGTCCTGAAGAAGGAGGAATATGAACTGCTAAACTGTCCACTAGAGGATCCTGATAAATGTCCCTAAATCTTCCTAATATTATTCATTGCCGTTGGGGCTCACGTATGAAAGAAATCTCAATGAGTGGACCATCCTTGGAGAATAAGCTTTCGATTGTTGTATCAAAGAAGTAATAGTGGATATGTATGGTTTCGAAAAATGAGAAAAAAAAATATATCAAAGAAAAGGTTTAGGGATAATTTTATAGTAGGAGAGAGGGTCTCTCTATAATGCGCTACAAATTCATGCAATGGTAATTTGATATAATGACGGATATGTGCTTCAGAAAAGCACCTTTCGGAAATTTATCTTAAAGTAATTATTCAGCTTGAACTCACCCGAATAATATCACCGATCAAAGAGGCGATGAACATGTTGTCCAACTTTACGTCCTCATTGTCTAAAATATCCTAAAATAAAAAAAAATAAAGATTAAGAGTTAGAGGAAGAATGTGCAATTTATTATTGGGGAGAAGAAGCATGAGTTCAGAGGCATTTTCATTGGCTGCTCCTTTCTTAAGTCAATTTACTGCTTTATTGATAACGTTGTAAATATTTTTAGTCTTTTGGCAATCGGAAAAGTTAAGAATTAAATTTATATATGATCTGATAACGGTTTCTTTATATTTAAATAGATTCGAAAGTCTGAAACTTATTTAATTTTTTTCTCTTTAGTTGGCAGAGTTTTAAACTTTTCCCTTGGGATCATATAAATCTACTTCCATTAGTTTAAATCCATACGAGTCAAATTTTGACAAACTGAAAGAGTGCAGGCCAAGTGTCATCAAAATAAAATTTTTTTTGTAAAATTTGCATTTAATTTATTTTTATACAATTCTAAAACAATTTTATTTTTTTCTCTATATTTTCTTATTTATAGGTAATTTAGTAGTAGTAGTAAAATGTCTTCGTCAGTTCATGTATTAGAAAAGAAAAAAGGCATCCGTTCGTATCTTCTAAAAACACACTCATTGTTTGTGAATACCTATAAAGTCCTTATAAAAAACAATTTGTAAGTACAATCTAAAAAAAGTCGCTCTCAATATCTCTAAGTTTGGCCACCCCTGATATAGGTATTAAAAATCGCTGAACTCTACCTATCTTAACTGGATAGTTGACAGAGAAACAATGATGGGTTATCTCTTTCCTAGTCTTACAGTACAACCATGGCCACAAATGAGCAAGAATATGGCGGGATATTCAAAACTCGAGCGCTTTTTAATGTTTTTCTAAAAAAATATCCTAAATGAGAAAAACTTCTATACCTTCGTCTATCTATTAAAGGAATGGAGAAAGTTTTAGCTTATTAATTATGTGTTAATATTTGGAGCTTGAGATTATTTGCTTAAATTGTTTCTTATAAAAATAAATATATTTAGCCTTTTCATCCGAAAGTTACACGCACAAATATAATTGCAATTACGTAAATGTTATTAAATAATTATTTTCTTTTTTTCTTAATCAAATAATTTAAAATGAATTCCATTTGTTTTTGTTTCTGAAAAGGTCCAAACAGCAAAGCAATAAATTAATTGAGTGAATAATTCTTTTTGCGAGGAATTTGTTTGTGTGTATTGGCAGTTGCAAGTTGAAAGGCTGCCAAGTTGAAAGGCGCCTTTTTTTTAATGGAAGGGAATCCAGGATTTCTCACCCCCTTACTAACTAACAAGCCTTTCTTTTCCTTTTTCCTTCCCCTTTTTTTTTTATCTATTACGCAGATGTCTAGATTCTTCAAACTCGTGTCAAACTCCCGACACATTTAAATGTAAATAAACACCCAGAGTTTTTGCCAAAAGAAATTCATAAAAAAAAAGAAAAGAAAATAACATTCCTTTAATTCGTATCTAAAAATCAATTAAATGGTATTAGTAATAGAAGTATTTTTATTTTTAAATAAATAATTTATAAATATTCCATTGAAAAATAAACATTTGCTTTTTTATAATTAAACATTCCATTTGGAAATTATAAATATTTATAGATCTTGTGGGAAAGAGAAAAATAATCATTAAACCAAATTAACAATTTAATTTCGATTGGGTGAGGGGATAATGGAGTTTAGTTTCTAATCCTGAGTTGACAGCTAATAAATTGAAATAAAATCTTTTTTCCCGCGGTGCGGGATCGACACTCCTCTCCCCATTCACTTCCCCCTTTCTAACGCAAGGATCTCTCTCTCATATCTTTCTTGATTTGAAGGAGCCAAGTCATCTTGAAAAAAAATTCGAATGTGTGCAATAAACTGGTGAGATATGAAAAGCAAATCAATTAATTTTTCAGACGCAAATCGAGGCCTGCTTATCCAATCTTTTCACATTCGAATTTGAGTTTTACAAAAGAAATTTCAACTCTACTCACCTTGAGGCTTCCCCGAGTACAATATTCAGAAACAATGCAGATATCAGGAGCTTCAGTGCAAGCACCGATGAATGCATTCAAATTGTCGTGTCTCAAATCGCGCATCTAAAGAGGAAAAATTTTACATTACTTTAATAAAAATGATGTAAAGCATATAGAGAGCAAACATTAATAGGTCTAATTAGTCTTGATTTCGCTATTTAAAAATTTGTTTGAAGTTCCAAAATTTTCGAAATTCCAGCTTTTAGTCCATTTGGAGATTAAAATTTATTGAAAAATTTATTTTCCAAATTTTTTAAATTGTCGATAGGAAGTGAAAGCAAAGGCGTAGCTTGGAGAGGGTTATGGGAGATTAGAACCCTCACCATGGCATATCATAATTAATAAATTAAAAAACTAAAAGGGAGGGGGAGAGATTATACATTATCTGAACCTCTCCCGCCACATTATAAATTTATGTCCTCTCTAATAAGTGCAGCAAGAGCAAAACAAAATTTTAAATTTAAAATATTTGGTGAGTATAGTCCGCTACAAGGCATACATTGAATATCAATAACTAATTCAAATAAATAGGTTTTAGTTATTATACAAAATTAAAAATATTTTTATCCATTATAGAAATAAAAAGAGACTAGTGGTCCTTCCATCACATCCTTTTTGTAGATATCCCATGTTGTATCTAATACAAATAAACCAGAATTAAACAGAAAATGTGATTTCTTTATTAATAATAACTGTGAACCTCAACTGCATAACTATTAAGATGTGAGAGAATAATTAAAATTTTTAATTTATAAATTATTAAAGACCAATGGGGCCCCTGCCACTTACAATACTCTATTGTCCTTAGAATCTGAGATGTAAGGATGGTAAGAAAATTGATTGTTTTAGTTCTGAGGAAGAATAACCAAACCCTAAACGCTAATAATACCAACTGCATTTTTTGTTCTTGTTTTATTTGGCTGCCTTCCATCACCTCCTTAGAATATTTTACATATTAAAAAAATTGTTATTCTTGCTATGAGAGATTTATGTTCTTTCAAATCAGGCAAGATATATTACATGTATAAAATTTTATTTATTCTACTTAAGAAAAACACTTGTAATTGACATATAGAGAGAGAGAGATATAATTCGCTGACAAATCTAGGGCTAAAATACGATCTATTTTAATATGGCGTATGGAGTTTTCATCTCTCTCTGTCTCTCCTCTTTAGTCCTCACTTGGCAACTTTGACAAGTTGTTATTTGCGAATGTGGCTGCCTCCTCCTCGTTACAGCCAAGCAAGCAAGTCGCTTGACGAGAGCACATCTGTTTCGCTTAATTAAATTGAACTTACCCAACTACGTAACAGAGAATGATAAAAATATGATATTATTACATTCACTCACCATTTTCAGTTCTTTTTTCATCTCCCGGTTGATATCAATCTGACGTAATGGGAGACGTTTAATCGCAAAAATCCGACCGCGATACACTCCAATTTGTGTATAGATAGTGGAATAACGGAAATCGGCGTCAGGATTTGAGGAAAGGGACACTTGGCTAGTACGAATTATGGGTAGAAGTGAGGTGGTATTTCCCGCCGCCTGGCCATTTGGCTAGAAATTAAGAAAATCATCATAAATATGTTAGTTTTATTATATCGATGACAAAGAATAAAACTCTATACTACAGTAAAATCTCTTTAATTAGGGAAAAGTGGAAAAATATCGACCATCAGCCTTTTGGTTTTTTATTAACGTCACACTCAGCCAATAGTTAGTTCATCCCCCAGGTTAACAGGAGTTTTTGTTAATTTAATCTCTAAAGAATATTTTTTTATCCGACGTTTTTATAAAAACTATTGCCTGGATTTAATAAAAATCGATATTTAATAGTTTTTTAGGATCCTTAAGGAAGATTATCCAAATTAATCAAAAAATGATGGTAGAGTAGAAAGTCGAATAATTAGACCTCAGTCTTCCGGCCTAAATGCCTATAGGACAGGAAATCTATATGAAATATGAATCCTTCTATATATATTATTACACAGTTGAAAGTCCGCCCAAATTATTAAATGCAAATAAAAGCCCTATCCCTTGTGCAGAAGTAGGGGTCTCGCCTCGTGTACCAAAACTCAGTGGTTCCCTTCCCGCCTTGAGAAATAAAGGCTACCAATTAATATAAATAAATAAGGTCAGAGTTTAATTGGCTTCAGATGCCGAAAAAGACTTAAAAAAAAATTTTTTAAAATGGTACGACAACTAAAAAAAAAGTTGGGCTCCTCGGGTCTAGGTTTCTACTGTATATATTTCTATAAAATTTTTGTAACATTTTTTTTAATTTGCCTGGTTTTCTGATTTTTTTAAAATTTGTATGTTATCCGTACGATCCCAATTCGAATCATTGACTTTCAACTATATTTTACTAAAACAACTAAAATGAAATAAGATTACTTTACCCAAAAATGCAACATATACTGTATTTTTTAATCATAAACATCATTAGAAAGATAATAATTCCCTGATATGCTACACTGCATTATTACCGAGAGCAAGAGATATTCAATCAGAAAAAAAAAAGAATTTATTTCTAGAAAACAAAATACAAGAAATAGTGTCGTTATTTTTTTCCTAGATAAAAGATGGCTCATAATTTATTTTTTTATTTAAACACTTGTTTTCTCATATACATAAGTAAATGACAAAAGAAAAATATATATTTCGTTAAAAAAAAATGAAAAATAAAACAAATAAATCTTTTCTCAAGTATGAGAATAAAAAACAAAGAAAGAACAACAATTATGATCAATAAAAAGAAAATACTTTTTTATTGTTTCAAAAGATTGACAATAAAATTTTTACTTTCTTTAATAAGATTAAAGAGGAGAAAAGTGCAACAGCCACCAAGTAACGTCAAGCACTGCTGAAACTCGGATGGGTGGCTCCGAGGAACAATATTTAATCATTTCAAACCAAACAGACTATAAATAACCCTTACAGATGAAAAAGAGTATAAAATAAAATAAAAAATGCCCAAACCAGAGTTGTTAAAAAAGGTGGGGGTTAATTTCTTACCTTAAGATTACTAGTTCCGTTGATATGTGTCTGTTGAGTAGGCTGCATTTGTATCTCTTTATAATCAACCTTCCAGAGTAGAGAGTCCAATTCTTGTTCGTATCTCCAGTTTCTATAGAAAACTAGACCGATGATTGTCAGGAGAAGAACAACTCCGCCAGCGATACTAGCTGCGATTTCAGTCGTGTGTGCTAAAAAACAAATTTCTTATTTTAATTCCTTATATATTATAATTTATCCTGGACTAGGAATCTAGTCTATTTATCTATTTTATTTATTATTAAATATTTTATCAATTATTAAAGTTATTATTTTTGGATTTCTAATTAACCATTAAGACGAAACAAAAGGTTCAGTTTGTTCAATCATTTTTGAGAATAGTATTTATAGATGTCTTTTGCAATAAAAAATATATAAAAAGTTTTTATTGATTGGATATAAAAAATAATCAACCTCACAAATTTAATCGAAGAAGAGTTTGGGTTGCCTATCTTTCAGCAAGCAAAATTTTATAAATTGAACACATTAGGGCACTAGGAGCCTGAAAAATAGTCATCTCTTGTATCACTGTTGTATGTTCTTTTATTTTGGAAAGGGCTTCAATACTAAATATTTTGTCGTTTTAGTTATACTTTTTCTTAACTCTTTTTATTTTCTTTTGTCCCAAAGGATGGAGGAGCAAGAAAAAATACTTTTTTGTTTTTTAACGTTGCTGATTTTTTTTTTTAATTTTTAATTATTTTAAATAGCTATATGTTTGAATATTTTTTTAACCCTTCACAAAGATGGAAAGCTTTTTTCACTGGCTGGAAAAAGGGACATGCTTGTTTTATAACGATAATTGTCTTATTTTTTTTTTGTTTTCACCAATGGAATTTATTGCTGATAAGATTTTTGTTTATAGTAACGCGAATGCAATCCATTTTTTATCCTAATAATTTCTCACCATTTCAATTGAGTTGTGTGATAGCGAGGCTTGGATTGTAGTTTTTCTTGTTTTGGCAAGTGGTTCTTATCGGAAATTCTATTTAAACTCTTTATTTTAATTTTATTCCTTGATTTTAGTGAAATTCTCTGGTTTTGGGGGAACCCTGCACAATTTCACTAATCAAAAAGTATCGCCCTGCTTATCAACAATGGGGCGTTCATTTTTGCACTGACGCTGCTTCTTTTTTCTGTGATGGTTCCACCTGTTAGTCATTCTTTCAATCACAAGGATAACTCTTGCCAAATCGTACAACTTTCAGAATTTTATTGCACTTTTAAGGTTGCCATTTGAATCATTCTCTTGTCAAATTATCAAACTTTTATGGATCTCTTAATTTAATTTAATGGAATGATAGCATTATAAACGTATGCACGTAAAAGGAAACCATACATAATTCGACTAACATAAGATTACTTTTAACTACACACAGAGAAAGAGAGAGAGAGAGAGAGAGAGAGAGAAGGGATTATTTTAATTGAATTTTGCTCTTTTTTCTTTTAAATTAATTGGACGTAGACGTTTTTGACAGTTCCCCCTCTTCACTTCTTTTTCTAAAATATATTCTAATTATTCATTTCCGATTGAGTGCATTCATTTATTTGAATTTTTTTACTAAAAAGAGAATCAACTATACAAATATATATTTTTTTAATGAGTTTTTCTTTAATTGCTTTTTATTTTATATTCTTTATAAAAAGACCTCTTAAGGGGAGGGGATATGATAATAGGAGAAAATCGTTAGGTTTTACAATATTTCTTTTTAGAGTTGCAGCCTTTAATGCGCTTGCACTGCACATATGTCGGAAATGGATTCTATTTCTGCTGAAATGTGTGTGTGATCTCTATTCAATGTCTCCGCTGCCATCGGCAATGCGACAGACATATTTGAATTGAAAGAGGAAAAGAGCGAGAGAAAATCTCTTTATCGACTGATTATAGAAAAAATTTCATTTAAAGTCTTAATAAGGATAGAATTGGCTTATTTTTAGGCGTTGCTGGGGTTTCAATATTATTTTAAAAAATTAAGGATTTGTCACACCTGAGCGAGTAAGCTAGAATTCTACAGAATATGCCAGTCTTTCTCCTCAATAAATGTCTACTCTCTAAACAGAAACAAAGAGAAATCAAAGAAGAGTGAAAGCCAGTGAAATTTTATTTTATTAAAAAAAAATCCTCTAGCTAACGTTTCGATCCTGGATTCGGACCATTTTAAGAATTGAGATTTTGTCAATAAGTACGAAAGTTCCCGTAGAGAACAATGTGTATACAAATGAAAATAATTATCTATACTCTTCATAAAAATATGTAATCAGGACGCTTTTATTTAATAGTGAATGAGTTCGAGTTCGGGAATGTCTTTGTCCCTGAATATCTGCCCAGCCAGATACCACGTAGCTATAGTAAGAGAAGTATTGTAATCTACTAATTTTTTAAAATTTTTATAGAATAAAGCGAATTAGAACTATTTACAATAGGCGCGAATTTAAGCTATACGTGGTAACGAGTAGAGGAAATTGGAAATTTCATATTTAAGGTTCAATCATCGATATCTCAATTTAATCAACTTTTGGTGAAGATCCCTCTACACAAAATAGAAGTCTATTGATGTCATTTTATCACTTTTATATGATAAATTTAGAGGTAGAGAAATATTTCATATTTATTATAATTTGTGACTTTAAAATTACTAACTTTTATTTTACTTATTTTTTTCTATGTCTGATAAAGATAAATGCTTCCAAAAAGATCAATCATTGTGCATGCGTCAACTTGCAGAGAAAAGATTCCTATCGAAGAAACTCGTTATTTCCCCCTCCATTGTCCTTTTTCGGTGTCATTTAATAATATATACAAAATAAATTAAGATTTAATAATCGAGAAGTTTGATAAAAAATGCCATGAAGCCTATGAAATATGGGAACATATATAGGCCTAATTAGAATTTTAGGTTAATTTAGCAATACGAGTGAGGAGATTATCTCTCTCCTTTTTTGGCTCAATATCTACCCAAAGTCTTCTTTAAGTTTCTTATTTTGGCAATAATTTTTATCTGAGGATAATGAAACTGCAATGGGAAAATGTGAGGTGATCGGTTTTGTTGTGGCCACATCAGTTTAATTTATCGAATGAATTAGATATAAAACAATCTGGTAATGTAAATCTAGAAAATTTCCATATCAATGAAATTATCTAATAAATACTAAATAATAGAAATTGGCGATAAATTCTAAAACTTTTTTTTTTATATATATACTTGTAGATCTGATAAATTTATTTGTGGATAATATAATTTTATTAGGGAATGACATTATTTGTATCCTAATAAAAATAAATCTTCATATTGTCTCGTTTTGGTGTATAATAATAAATTTAAATGTGAATGAAATACGTATTCTATCTATATGGAAAATGTAAAAAAAGGAACGCGCTAAAAAAAAGATTAGGATAAATAAATTCCCTAGATTTATATTAGCATATGTTGTTGGTTATTAAATGATAATCATGTTTATTTAATGGGTTTTAATTCAAATAATAATATAGCCTATATGAAATCGATTAAACAAAATGCAGTAATAAATTAAACAAAAATTTTAATTTCCAATTTATTTATAATCCCTCGCAGTGAAGTTAATTGAGGTTATTCCAATTGCATTATTTAATAAAAATTAACCTGGCGAGGTCATTGCTCTGCTTTGGGGAAAATTACTTTGTAAGGAATAAATCTTATTTTATTTAAAAAAATAATTGGTGGCCACCACGAAACCATGACCTTGTCTTTTCTCATAGGATTTGCTTTAGTTTTTAGAAAAATACCAAAATTTATCAATCGTTTCAAAAAGAAAATAGCAAAATAAAAGTTGTTAGTAATTACTTTTAGAGGACATTTTGTTAACATTTTTTTTTTTTTCTAAAATAAAGTGATAAAATGAGATCAATAAACTGTTGTCATTTTCTTTAGCTATAGCTGAAGCAAAAGTTGGTATAATTGAGATCTGTATGCCTGAATATTAAATAGGAAATTTCATTTAAAGTGGTAGAGCTAAATTTTCTCTACAAGTAGTATATGTACAAATCTCAAAAGATAAAAATGTATTAATTGTTGAATGCAGACAACGTAAAAAAAAAGCGGGTGTGGATTAGGCGTTAGCTTAAAGGGTAGAGTATCGGACCGGAAATTCGAATGGCCCGGTTCAGATCCCAGATGGACAATTTTCTTCATGCATATAGGCCCTAATAGATAGTTTATTTATATTTATTTGAAGGAATAGATATTTCAGCCATCCTAGTTTTATAATTATTTATTAAAATTTATATGTTTACAATATCTCCCTTGCCCTATGCAAAGGTAGAGATCTCATTTGAGGTATCAAAGGTCAGTGGTTCGCTTCCCGTTCTTAGCGACAAAAAATAGAACAATATAACGTTTGAAATATTTATTAGTGCGTAGTTAATTGGGCTGAAGAAGTGCTCCCAAGAACCTTGCCTTTCGTAGGAGTTATGCCTACCTTTCTACGACCCTCCTTCCTATTTATAGGCTTTTCTTCTCTCTCTTTTTATATGAGCACTATATAAAGTCCTGAAAAATCTCAAAAGGGTCTGAGTTCTCTCTACCCCCAAAACCAATGAAAATTTGAGAAAGAAGAAAAATGAATTAAAAATTTGAGTTTTCTCCTCTCTTGGGTATGCTAATAAGGGCTCCAAAGAGAAAGAAAATTCAGGGCTTTTAAAGGGCGCCGTGTATTTCAAAACTTTGGGAAAATTCAATAGTATTCTTCATCTTCTCTACCGAAATGGATCTAAGGTCTAAACTAAATGTTTTTAATGAAAAAGATACAAAATCTCAATTCTCCTTTAAAGCCCAAGAAAAAACAAAGAGGGTAATTACATAGCCATAATTTTTTTTGGAGAAAAATACGTTTTGACTTGACATCTATGAATCTTGATTATAACTTCTCAAATATTTAAGAATTTGCTTTTATTAAGAAAATTTTCCTCTCATATTTTCCTATAAACAGTAAGAAAAGTTTAAACATAAAATTGTTTTTTTTTTTTTTTTTTTTTTTTTTTTAAACAAAAACTTCAAATGAAATAATTCCCCAACCAAAACAAGAGAGAGAGAGAGATCTGATTTGTTGACGCCGTAAATTTTTGTTTGTATTAATTTATTTTTTGTTATTACTACTACTCTATTCTTGAATTTAGATAATGAATGCCTTGCGTTTTATTTTCAAACTTTTTTAACAAGATAGTGAGTGAATGAGTTCCAGCCAGCTAAGCAAAGTTTTGTCGAAGAATTGGCAAAGGAAAGGAGAGAGAGAATAAATATGAGCAAGCAGAGCTTGGTTGGTTTGTTTAGCTATAGATTGAGATGAATTTGGATTATTATACTTCTATTATAAAAGAGGCATGGCTGGGCATCCTAGAAGCTCCTGCCAAAAAAAAACTAGTTATCCTTTTAATTTTGGGAGCTATTATAGTTACAAATTATAAGTTCTTGTAACTAGTTACTTTTGACGTTATAAGTTCCTTTAAAAAAACAATATACGTTTTATCTAGTATAATAATCTGTATTTATATTCGATTTGATTGATCATCTTTTGCTGAGAGAATTTTTTTAAATATAAAAGCAGCAAATTGTTACAATAGCTAATAAAAAAAATCGACTCATTCACAGTGAGAAGTAAATTCGAATCCATTAACTTCAAACAAGTTAAACTTTGAATTGGACTCTGCCCAAAAAACGGTAGAGCGAAACTTAAAAAACTAAAAAGAAACTTGTAACGTCCTTTATTCTCCTATCAGGAAATCGTTCTTTTCATTTTGAGGAGTTACAGATACAAAAAAGTAAGGATCTCGAGGAACTTGAGTACTTGTAACTAGTTACTGCTAAATCCTGAAAATAAGAATTTGGATTTTTTTAATGCGAAATAAACTAGTTGTTATTAACTAGCTACGACGCAATCCCTTGATAAATGAAAACAATCCGTCGACTAGATCCTGATTCGATCAATTATAAGGGTTGTATAATTATCATTCATTAAAGGCAAAGCTCTCAATAGCTATTTGAAAATAAATCATTATTATTTTGAAAAATATTATTGCTTTTACGTAAGTAAATGAAAAGAAAGAGAGAACGATGACAAGTCTTAGTAGATGATCTCTTGGGAAAGGACCGTTAAATTGCTTTAATTTAAAAAAAAAACACTGATTAATTGTCAAAATTATCATTTCAATCTAATCTCTTTATGAGTTTTTTTTTTTTGTATTTAATAAATTATATATGTATGTTTAATAAAAATCTTCATACGTTAAAAAGTTAAATTAGATAAAAAAAAAAAAAAGAAGAGGTAATAACAAACTCACATATACATTTCTCGCCCCGAAACCCGCAACGGGGCTCCGCCACTGGCTGAGCATCACCCAACCATCTGATTGGTGTATAAAGATGCAATCTCTGAAAGGAAAAAAAATCATTTTAATATAAAATGACTTTTATTATAGTTTTTTTTTCTATTTTTTATTTAAAAAAATAAAAAAGAAAATCTCCCCGGCGGGGAATGGAACCCCGGACTCCCGCGTGACCGGCGGGATACTATCCACAATACTACTGAGGAATCGATCCCTTTAAAGAATTTTATATCCCTTGGAATCTCGTAATTTTATCTTCAAGGAATATTTAAAATACATGAACTTAGAATAATTGAGTTTTTCTTCATTTAAATTCTTCTAATTTACACTTAGATCTTTTTATGTTTTAATGGAAATTATTTGGATAAATTTATTCTCAAGATTTTAACAAATTTCCAAATCCAAAAGAGAAAAAGAAAAAGAGTTTTTGTATTCACTTTCTCCCTAATTCAGAATTAATTCCAGAAGTCAGGGGTGTAGAGAGAATATTTTTTCAGAATTTTATAAAGAATAAATTCATATTAAAATGGATAAAGATCAGTAATTTTGAATAAGTTTTATTTGATATCTTATTAAAGGAAAGTTTATGACGAATAATAATAAAATAAAATTATGTATCTATTTGAAAATAAATAATTTGTAGCTCTAATTTAAAATGAATTCCAAAGAATATAAAAGAATATTTTTTCATAATTTATAACCATGTTTATTATTTCTCTTATTGAGAATATATAATTTATTTATTTTTTTTAATCTCTTGGATTAATCAAAAAGAGTATTTTGAGCCTAATTTCATGAAAATTGGTCAATTAATCTAGACTCGAGGTCTGGTATTTTTGGATAAAGGGAAGTCCAAAACGTCAAGCCAATCAAAATCTCGAGATAGAATTTTTGCTTACATATTATGAAAAAGTAAAAAATGTCTCACTAATTACTGATAAGAAGACTAACATCTATGTGCAACCTTTCTCTCCGGAAAGGCGGGAGATCCTGGGTTTAGGTATCAGGGTAGCAAGGTTTAACTCAACAGCAAACAAACAAATAAAATAATAATAATGACTAGTTATATTTAATATTAATAATCTAATTCAAATTTAATCACTTGTTTATCGTTTTTAACTCAATCGAGAGCAAATTTTTCGTTCTTGTGGGCTCCATAAATTATTTTTCAAAATAGTTTATATAATTAACAATTAATATTATTTCATTTCAATTATTTATACACCGCTATAAAGAGCTTGAAGATGTTATATTCATATGAAAATTTGATTTGGCAGTAGGCAGAAGTTATTCTTGTGGTTCAAAGAAAGACCAGCAGGTGTTGCTGTAACACTCAAGAAAGAAGCAGCCTCAATGCAAAGTGGCTATTTCTCCTCATGCACCGTTTTTAGAGCAGCGATCTGTGAAGCGTTTTTGAGTTGTGAAGGTGTGAAATCAATTGAAATTCATCGAAGGATGAAAGTACGACGATTAGTGTAATAGAACGTTTAAAAGAAGCTATAGGAATACAAGCATTTCGGGAGCGAAGAAGTGATAGAAATCCCGAGCACAAGTGGCTATAGTCATAACCAAAAAATTCTTCTCACGAGGTAATCGAAGCTCTGGAATACGTGCATTTCACGTCGAAAAATGATATAGGTATGTATAATTTTTCTGTATTTTCTCATTTGTCTCATAATAAATATTAATATAAATAAGGTTCATTTGAATCACTCTCATTTACATATATTAATAAATGATAGAATCACTCTATGGTGAAGTAAAAATATTGTGGAGGGAGATCACTCACCGGAAGTAATCCTTCAGAATCTCGAGGAAGAAACATTCCGACGGGATATAATCCTAAGACTTGAAACTTATCAACAAGACCAATCACAGTATAGTTGCCTTCAGCATCACAATTTTCGTCCATATAGACCATATATCTAAAGGGAAAAGAGATTGATAGTTAAAAAAAATATTAGTAAATCCTGAAAAAAGATTAATTATTAGAGAACTCGAATGCATTTTTGTGATTCGAATCTTTTGAATATTGAAAATGATTAAAACTTAAATATTAGTTTTAACTCCAGTGGCTTCTAAGAGAAATATTTTCTAAGAAAAAAAATGGCATTTTTTCGGTAGTGGGGGAATTTGTATATTTTTATTTCTATTCTTATAAGATTCGAACACCATTTAGGATTCGAATCCTTGATCAATTCAACAACAACGAACAACAAGAGGTTTCGTAGATCAACTGACCCCATAGCGCTGCGGTAGGTTTGATTGCGCATCGCCTGGACCAGAGCTGTTCCGTTGCGAGGGTTTCCTCCTTGGTCCAGCACATGGATTAATGCTCGAGCATAAACATGCACAGCATCATAAAGATAAGCTGCCTCCGCTCGGATCTGATAACATCCACAATATATGTATACATTATATTTATAGAGGTAAGCATGAAAATAGGGATTCTTAAAACTGCCTTTTCAATTAGGAATAAAAAAAAAACTTTAAATAAATATGAGTTGTTGGATGAAATTTCGAGATAGTATTCTAGTTTTTTAGTCACACTCATTCCGTACAGGTGGTACCTAAAAATTGAAACTCAACCTTGTCACCGTGAATAAATAATATTGATTAATAATCTTTAATACTAAAGAAAAGAAGCTTCCTTATGACAGTACCAAATATTCAAACTAAATGGCTGTTTTTCTGAGTCGAGTCATAACTGCATGCGTACTGTTGCGTTGTAACATAGTAAGTCAAGACATCGCGATCGACTTGTTGACCACCTCTGATATATATAATTTATTATTTATCAAATATTTTAATCTTCTTATTGACCTGAGTCCACCTTTAAATCACATTTTATAATGAGGATGGACAGCTCTCTGTAACCTGTCCTGCTGTATTTAGGGGGAGCCGAGGGTGACCGGTCCAAAGCCAAATATACATTACAAAATCAACACAAAATAAAAACTTGAAAAAAATTTCAAAAATTAATAGAATTTCTAATAATTTCTAATCCTTTGTAAATAACTCTAAAGGTCAAAAAAATTTATTTGCTCCCCCCCCCCCCTAGTTATTAGTCATGCTCCTCTTGATGCCTCACCTTTGGGGCTAGACAAGAACTTTAAAAAATTTAATTTAAGAATTTTAAAGAAGGCAAGATTTTCTCTAGGATAATTGGAATCAGAAAGTAAGGCAATCTAAAATATATATTTTTTTTTAATTACGTCAGGCAACAAACAAAAAGATTGTTAAAAGTCAATCAAATCCAGCAAAAAATTAATCAATTTTTATACGATTCTGTTTACAAAGTTTACATCTCGTCAGACACAAATGATTGGCATTTTTACTATTGGAGATATTGGTTTATATTAATATTTTAGGTAATAGTTTTGTTTGGTGTTTCCCTTTTGAAATATTGTTTTTTTTTGTCCAATGGAAAATCTTTTAGAAATTCTTCTATCTAATAAGAAGGTCACATGTTATTGCGCGTAATGTTTAATTATGTTTTTATCTTTTTCTTTCTATAGAAATATATAAACTTGTTATTTGTTAAGAAGCATACATTTTTATTACTATTATTATTATTTTTATTTGTTTTGTTAATTGTTTGTTGTTTTGTGTTATGTAATTTATATTTTTTGTATTTTTGTTTGAATGGACCTAACCACCGATGACTTATGTCTCTAAATAGTTTTATTTATAAGATGTCGACCACCTTGCTAGTTTATTTATAATAAATGAAAAATTATTGTTTCCCTTGGCGTAAATTTTACATTAGAACTATATATATAGTGCTGGTGTGATCGAGCGTCTGGTGGTCTGGTGATCCCGGGTGCCAGGGGTCGCTTATCCACCAGCAAAAAATATACTAACAAAAAATTATTTTATTAGAAAAATTAAAATAATTTAACTACCAATTTTAGGGAAATAATAACCAAATATAAAATTTTGTATTTTACCTTTCATGCTTGTCTAAATAAGAAGATTCAAAAGAAATTAAATTTTTTTCAAATAAAAGTTATTTTCCATTTTTAAAATTACGATTATTTTGCTTCAAATTTTGAACCACTTCGGTAGGGGCCATTGTTGCCTTACCTTTACTGTCGGTCATAGACAAGTATTGTCAGCTATTATTAGTGGAGTGATCTCCGTAGAGAGAGGGCCTGCGTGTATGATTAAACCCTGCTTGACTCGCGTACTCCCACCCCATTTTCAGAATACCCCCATCAGATGATAAAGTGCAAATTGCATACGAAGCAGAGGCGTAAAAAAAAGACAGTAGGATCGTTGCTGTTGTTATTTCTCACTAGATAAATTTCAATTTATCTGCGATGTAAACATATTATATTCTAATCTAAAGTGAAATACAGTCAAGTGTGCAAACGAAAAAAACATTTCATTTTATTTATGCTTATTAAAGTGATAAATGGTCAAATAGCTTAAATGATAAATGCCTATTTATTTATTACGTACAAAAAAAAAAAGACTAAATGCTAGACAAAAAATCTTATTTGACCCCCTCCCATCTCTAATAAAAATCCTGGCTACGCAACTGGCGATTAGCATATTTTTATTTATTTACTTATTTTTCTTTTTTATATTGTAGTTTCTAATATATAAACTTTTTAGAATACAAATCCCTGATGAAAACTAGAATGGATTATTATTATAAATTTCCTAGTAGACGCGCGTGTCTTGGATTCAAACACAAAATGGCTTCGCATTGTATATTAGAGCCAATTTATAAAACCAGAATAATAAGGACAAAAGATAATATTTTATCAAATGACAAACAACAACAACAAGTATGTAATATATTTGATAAATGATGAGTTGCTCAGCTCAGAACTGAGAGGCTACTTAATATGGACAGAGAGGCGACCCCATCCATCCATCCATCCAGCCATCCATCTCCGTCTCTCTCTCTCTTTCTGCGAGTCAACTAAGCTGTTTGCTAAAAATGAATTATCGTTTCTAGTTAATAAGGAATTATAAGAAAATAACTGAATTGAAAGAATTATTTACTAGTTATAGCCAATAATACAGTCCAAATAGTTATTAAGCAGTCGCAAAATCTGGGAAGATTCCACTCAAATGAAAGTAATATTTGAATTTGAATGAGTTATAAATGAAGAATGAAATTACAGTCTTGAATATGATTGTCTTAACTGACACACAATCGCTTCCTCTATTGGAAAGATAATGTGCTAAATTCGTTTTAATATTTTTCTCTCAATACGAGCTGAATTTCCAGACATGGTCTAAAAAATTCCTTTTTTTAGAGTTATATAAAAATTGTATAGTGTATTTATTTCGCCTCCCCTATTTTCAATAAGGACTCATGAAAAATCCGCCAAATCCACATCGTGGATTTCAATCTATATTTCTTCTGTTTTAAGGATTTTAAGGATTATTAGAGATTTCAAATATATATATATATATATATATATATAGAGAGAGAGAGAGAGAGAGAGAGAGAGAGCCGCATCACATATCAAATTTCAAAAAAGCATGATAGACAAATGTACACACAGACATCAATGTAATGTCAGGGGTTGATAAAAAGTAAAGATTCATTGAAAAATGACGGTCAAAGATTTAGACTATTGAATCCTAACATAATGGTGTAAAGATAAAGCGGAGGTTCGAGTACAGGAGATGCGAATCATGCCCAAGCAAACATAAAATCACTTCGCAAAATATTTTTATCTTAAACGATATAGTGACTGACTATTGGTGCTTAACAGTCCATAGGCTATTTCAAGCAAAATTTTATTAGAAAATATTGCATTTATTTTATTCACGCTATTTTTGGCTCTTTAGGATCAAAAATGTTTAAAGAAAAATTCCCAAACTTTCCGTCGTTATTTTATAAAAAGTTGGAAAAGAAAAGTTTTTATTTTTTTATTTTAAGCAAGCTATTCTCAATCTTTTGGGGTGCAAAGACAAAAAATAAAAAAAAATATATTCTTGTAATACAAAACAAAAAAGGTTAAATAATCAACAATATAAATGGATATGCAAAAAAGTCACGATCCGTCAGTACGCAAATATACACTTTAAAATGATTGAGAACTATAATTTTAAATGAAATATTTTTTTTTTTTATAATTATTTAAAGTAAAAAATGTTTCCCCATTTCTTTTTAGGGAGGTGTGGGAGAACGTCACAAATCAACATTAAAAAAGAAAAAAGGTTGAGAAACATTGTTTTAAGCTATCGTTAAATCTATAAATTCGCCTGTGCTTGTTGTTTTAACTTTAGCTTAGTGCTAATTAAAATTTGAAAAAGAAAAAACTAACAAAAAAAAAATATAAATAAAAATGGAATACAAAACGAATAAGTGAAACAAAATTTTATAAAAGAAACTATTTATTCCGAAAATCTTGTCGACTCCCCTAATTTAGTATATCATCGGTAAAATCTTTTTTCTCTTGTCAACTTATTCAAATGATACATATTATTATTTCACGGAAGTAAAAGGAAGCAAATAAAAATTAGAAGAAAAAGTAAAACAAAATCAAAGTCACTGACACGAAAAAAGGCTTAGTTTTATTTAATTTTCAAGGGTGCTAACTTACCTCAAATATTAATTCAGAAAAATCTCATTCATCCGCAAAAAAAAATATTCAAAAACAACAGTTGCTTTTATGAATAATGCTAAATATCCCAAAACCCAGCCTATTTAAATAATAAAACTAAAATAAAAGACATTATTTTAAAGTCATTATCCACCATCTTTCCCAAACTCACTAGTGAAATATCAACCCACAAAATCAATCTCACATTTCCCACATAGTTGAAGAATTCATATTCGTTTCCGAAAATATTAATTAATATTTTGAGTTCATCATTTTTTGTTAACTTATATTTTATGTACATACATATTTCTGCATATTATATGTGTATAATGTTTCAAACAAATTTGTAAATATGTTTTGAAAAATGGCTTAAAAGTCATTAAAAAAAAAAAAAAAATTGTTCATTTAAAATTATTTCATTATTTAAACATAAATGATGAGAACCTCTAGACAAAGATACGACCAAGTCGAGGACGTCATGGAATTTGAGAAAAAAGAAGGGGGAGCGGAGAAGAAATTGAGTATTTCCAAGAAGTACTATCTACTCACTTTCTTTGCAATTCCCTTGTACCCAGCGGCATTCGTGAAGTTGAAAGGAGGTTTCTCCATATATCGGTTGACTTGCGCAGCAAATGAGGTGAATCCCTTGGGTGGAGTGGGCGATACGCCCAAGTAACTCCGGAAGGCTCTTGGTGCAGCCTCTTCCATGTGCTCTTTTAAGAAGCTTTTTAGGTATTTCTCCGGGGATTCTGGGTCATATTCTTCAATGTCCACACCCACCACCCAATATTCACCTGTAATCAATTTAGAGAGGATTTTGCATACATTTGTCGAATTGTTGAATTAAAAAGAGCATTTTGTTTCTGTTTCCAGTCAAATCAAATTAAAATTTATTTTAAAAAATGGATCCATAAATAAAGGAGCAAATTTTGAGAAAGATTCGATGAAAAAAAAAAGTTTTGAAGCTGTCTTTCCAGTCCCAATAGACAAGTGTCCTTTATTGTAAGCGCCCAGCGCTTGAAAATTTAATTTTTGAAATATTTATTTCCCAAAGAAAAAAAAACAAACTTTTTTTAAAATATAAAAATTTTATCAAACATGAGAAGTTGGAAGTCAAAAGGCAAAAAAATCTCAGCTTAAGTTCGAGTTTTTCAACCTTTTTCATTCCCTTTCTTTTAATATTGCTAGTGGCTCTCCCTCCCCCAATAAAGAAAAGAGGTAAATATCAAAGCGTTGAAGGAGAAGAAAAAAGAATCGCAGATGGCATTCTTTATATTTTGCACCTCTATTCTGACGTATCGGTCTTGATTAATACTATCCTCAGAGCTCTAGGGCTGTGGATAAGATCATAATTATTAATAATTATATAATTTAATTGTATGTATCGACAACCCTAGAACCCTGAGGATGGAATTAAAATTAATCTTCAGCAAAGAGGAAAATTTAAAATAAAATTGTTATAAACATAATTTTATTTTGTTAATAAAAAAGTTGAGGGAATAAATCATTTTTTTCATCTCTGTTCCTCCTGGGATTATGTTTTAAAAGCTCCACTTATTTTTGCAATTCATTATCTTAAAAAAAATCTATTCTTTTTTCATAAATCTCTTTCAATCCGGCTGTAGACAGGTGTTAAACCAAAGGACCATCAATGTTGACGGAAAATCTTATAACTTATCCGCGTGGAAAGATGTCATTAAACTTGACTAAACTACGAGTTTATCTAAATTATAGTTAATTTTCATCTATAAACATTCACAGTTTACCTTTATCAAAAAGTTGAAGTTCCTCCATCGCAAGCATGAGACCAAGATGCTCGTAATGATAGCCGAGGATTACGTAAACTGGAAAACAAAAGAATTGATTTAAATTTTCACTTTATAAGGGAGAGGAAAATTTGCAATTTGTATAATTCAGAACTATTCCCAGTGCGTTTTTTTTCGTTTATGCCTCATTCGAAAGTTTCTTTTCAAGAGATAGAGATATCTGAGTCCAACACTTTTAAACAAGGTTAGAAGAGAGGCAGATTGGCTGGCCTCTCCGTCATGATCGCTGATCTCTCCAGGAGCGGCAATGGGGTAAATGCTCAGAGAGAGCCTTCAACTTTATAAAAACACTAGCTGCGCAGCCCGCCTTCGCTGACGTGACAAACAGATTCAAACAAGTTGCAGTTTCAAATAAAGTTACTCCTTTGCGTATGATTCTCCATTAAGGGTTTACCGCATAAAAACAAATCTTAGACTATTTTTACCTCTTTAGAGAGGTGAATGTAAAATATTTTCGAAAACCTGTTGAAAAAATTTAAAACTAGATATCAAATATCAATAGTAGCATTTTAAAATGTCTTTTTTTTTTAACTCTTTTTCGGAATCTCGGGCCATTTAGACTCCGTTCCTATTTATTTATACCAATAGGTAGTCAAAATAATATAAATAAATTTTTGTCGCTCAGGACGGGAAGAGAACCTCTGATTGTACGTGAAGCAAGACCTTTACCTCTGCACCAAGGGACAGAACTCAGAATACATCTTGAAGCTATCTATAAATGTTCCATCATGCCAGATACCAGTGATAATCACTGTCTCTTCATTATATAGCGAAGATTTTAAATTATATACTGTTTTATTTATTATTAGATTGAGCTCTACAATAAACCTAAATATTTCGTTTAGGTGGGTGAGTCATGTCTTGCATGTGACCCTTCATTTATTTGTTTATTATTTAAAATAAATAAATAATATAAATATTAATAAAACAAATTGTTTTTGGAGTTAAACATCCTAGATTTAAAATGCCCCCCACCCCATAGCCGAGAGGATAGAGATATTGACATTGTCAATATTAATATTCTTCAAAGCTAAGGGATGTGGGTTCGGATCCCAGGGAGTCCGATGAAAATTTATTTATATCATTTGGATAACATTTGGTATAAATAAATATTTCTGGATAATGATACGTAATTACAATAAATATATATATATATATATATATATATATATATATATATCGTTTCAAGATTATATGGCCTTAGTTGTCGAAAAAAATAAAATAAAATAATCATTGCTTTGTTTATTAAAATTAACAATGAATGACCCAAAAATGATGGGAGGCTTGATAATAAGTATTTATCTCAAATAGGAATAATCTTTTTGGTTTGTATTTATTTTCCTTTCAATATCTTGATCTCCCTTGAATCCCATCAATCTTTTTCTAAGTTGAAAGAAATGACGCTGTTTTATTTTCCTTTTTGAATTTACAGGAGAGAGAAGATATATTTAAAAGATTATGTCATAGAGTAAAATATATTGGAAATAAGATCGTAAGAGGAAAGAATTTAATTTAAATTGAATTTGAAAAGAAATTTATGGATGATAGGATTAACGTTTCTACTTAAAAAAAAAAAAAAAAAAAAAAAAAAAAAAACGTTAATTTTGTTAGCTCGAAGATCATAAAAAATTAATTGTTTATAAGGGAAATTTGTTTATCAGATTAGAGATTAACAAAATTAAGTCATTTCACTCGCTATATCTTCTTCTCTCTTTTGTTTTAATCGATTAATTTTTTTTCAATATAAACAAATAAATTATTTTCTGAAAAGATTGTAGAGCTAGTGATTTCTACCGACTCTAACGAAGTGCGTTCCTTAAGGCCAAAAAAAGAGACATAGAGACAAGATAATCTAAATGTGTGCGTTTCTCTTCTCTGAGCTCGATTCAAAGACGTTCCGTCAGATTTGGAGAGTCTCAGAGCAGTCATTGGCCCATAGAAGTGTCTCAACGCTGGCACTTTTTTTAAAGATACGAGGGTTGCTTTTTATATTTCGGGATTGCGCTAATTTTGTGCTGCTGACGCTTCTATCGAAATGTTTGACATTTTTGATGGTATACGTACTCAGACCGTTTTGACATACAAGCGCTGTATTGTGTAGTTTACAATAACTTGAAAAAATTCATCTCGGCTAAAATTGGAATTAAATCGTGAACATTTTCGAGTGATTATTTTTTACAACTTTAGACGTGGATTAACCCAACAACAGTGCATCGATGAACTTAATTTGACTTTTGGCGATGAAGCACCATCAAGGACTACTGTTTATCGATGGTTTGCCGATTTCTATCCAGGCCAACATTTGGCAGTCAAAAATATTTGTTTTTGATCTCAAATTCCGAAATATAAAAGGCAACCCTCGTATTAAGATGTTCTGCCGAATTAAAATCCATCATTCTTCCAAAAGCGACTTTTGCTAGAAACACTAGAGGGACATCGTCCCTATGTTGTCAAATTTGTTACTAGTCAATTCCAGATTTCCTTTGCTCCCGAATCTTCTGGCCACTATTTTCCCAAAACTTATAATCTCCAGTAAATCAAATCTAACCTGAAGAAGCAACTTCTTAAATTTTCATCTTGATATTCCACAATCTCTTACTCTCGCTCTTCCTGGCTGCATGTGATCACTGGTCTGGTTGGACTTTTGGATCTTGTGCATCCATTTCCCAAATATAATCTGAATGGCTTGACCAAATGAAACAAAATTGTTCTTTTATAAACTATCAAAAGCTAATAAACTTTTAGCATCTATCGACCCAGTTTAAGTGGTACTTCATTTAATGTTTCTGCTTCTAGAGCAGAAGTTTAAATCTCACGAGGAATTAATCACTAATCATGCGTGGTCTTTCTATGGAACATCTGGAGCAATGAGTCAAAAAATACATTAGTGAGTTTGAGTTGCCAACGTCCAACAACCAAATACAAACGAATTTATAGTAATTAAATAGCGGGCGAAATATATTTCAATATGATCTAATTTTGGTCTAAAACCTTCTATAAGCAATGGTGCCATTAACCAAAGTCAAAATTCAGAAAATATGTTGGATCTGTACCAAAAATTGGTCAAATGAAGATATTTATATATATACATAAACGTGTTAAAAAATAGCTTATTTCGTTCTTATTGAAAAGTCAAAATTGTTTGAGAGAGATTGATTACAATCTCTTATGGTCGGTAAAAAAAGTAACATTTAGTAAAAATTAAAATAAATTATTTTTAAAAAGTTTCTACTAAAAGAATCAGAAGAGAATTTTTTAATGTACTTATTAATCCTCCTCTCTTTATACAAGATTAACTAAACGCAAACACTTTTTATCCCCCCTCAGAAGAAAATGAATAAAAACAAAAATAAAAAGAAAAGAAAATTAATAAAAGGAAAGTAAAGGTTGATTAAACGTTAAAAGTAAAAAAATAAAAAAAGGGGAGAGGGGAGAAACCAAGCGATGGAATTTTCGAAAGCAATATTACTAATAATAATAAAAAGATTTTGTAAACAATTATCTTTATTACTTTTGACTTTTTAATATAGATAATGTAATTTTTGATGTTAAAAAATAAAGATATTGTCAAGTTTGGATTATCAGCCTATAAAGTAAAATCCATATCTGAATGATTATTTAAATCTCACAAACAAATAAAATATAATAAGAATGTCACGAGTTTTTTCTATAAACACCGGATCATTAGGAAGGGGGCTAGGAGGAGATCAAAATTTTTTTACTTTCTCTTACCTATATATGAAATATATAGTAAGAAAATATTGCAATGTCGATATTTCAATGGAAAAACACCTTTTGAGGTTCCCTAAGTCTAAAAAAATGAGTCTCGCAAAATGATCTGTCTGTATGTATGTGATCAAGATACTTCGAAAACGAAAAAACGAACGAGGCTGAAATTTTATATTTACGCCAAGTACCCTAGTCGTATGCATGATAAGATCATATAAATACAAAACTCATCTTGTTGCAGTTGAAGCATTGCTGATAGCCATTATGCGGAATGAAATCAATAAACAAAAGCAAGTGATTTTTTTTAGTCTTTCGGCATCTAAGACATTATACGATATATTATATTTATTTACGATATAGATTATCCAGGCATATTTATTATATCATTATCATTTATTAAATTTTAGAAATAACTACCCCACTCCGAGATGTACAAGTACAAAGAGCAGAGCTTCGATTACTCCATTAACTTTCATCAAACTGCAACAATTTCTTTCAACATAAAAAGGGTACCCCAAAGATAGGAAAAATATTTCAAGATATATAAATAACATTTTTCCGAAATAGGAAACCATATATATATATATATATATATATCGATGGTTTATTTAAAAAATAAATCAAAATCGACAGCTTTTTAATAAGAGATTGGCAATAGTAGATCTGGGAACAAACCTCATCCAACTTCTTCGATTTATCAACAAGAAGTAAGAAATTACCCTGAAGATTATAAAACACATTGTGGCCATAGGATTTAAATTAGAACATGCATAGATAATAAATAAGATATTTCGTATAATAATCATTATTAATTATTTACACATTATACACATTTGTCCTTGCTAAATACATCGTGTATCGTGGTATGAACAATGCTCATTATTTTAAGAAAAAAAAAAGTTTTAAATAGGAATAGGAATTATTGATTCAATTTTTTAAGAGGCCATAATGTTGAAATCACATGAAAACCATCAGCGTCGACGAATCAAGAGGGAGGGAGGGAAAGAAACGAAAGGGCTATCTTTGATCATTACTTTTTGAGAATATAAAATTTGCTTTTAGATTATTATTAGATGATTGAATAATCATTTTATTTATTTTAATTAATGAAAAGTAGCCTAAGGCCCCTCTCTAAGGCATAATTTAAAAAAAATAATTATAGGGAAAGGGAAAATAGAAAGAACTCTTATTATACAATTATAAAGCTTAGGGCTTATTTATCTCTCGTTTTTTTTTTTTTTTATTTTATTTTGCCCATTTAGCCAATAGCCATTGGACTAAACACTACTGCAAATAATATTATATACAAAAGTGTAAATTATGGATAAATATAGAAAAAACATACAAAAAAATAAATATATAGAATAAACATACAAAAATGATATAAATATAAAAGTATACAATAAAGAAGAGAAAGAAAAAAAATAAAAGACTTAAAGAAACATTATAAAATAAAATAGTAAGAAATATATTATTTATCGCTCGTGTTTTAATAAATGGCGCCAGTCGAAAACCTTTCTTGTTTTCTATTTATTTATTTGCATGTAAACAATGCTTTATGCCACTTATTTATCTAATACGAATATAAATACGAAATAATTGGAAAAGGCCTGAGACTATGAGAGTAGTATTGGTACTAGTAGGGGAGTAATGTCAAAGGGATAAACAAAATATTCTTTGAGGCGATCAATTTCGCTTTATTTAATTTATTTTTATTTATTTTTATTGAGAAATAAAAAAACAAATCTATGTGTAAACTTTCTTTGTCTCCGTATTCACGGTCTGAGTTCTAGTTTTTTGTCTTTCGGCTAATTATATAGTTTTTTTTTATGATAATTAAGAATATAATGGTTGTTCTTATAAATTCTTATCTGTCTGTATCTGCAGTTGTTAATTTGAGTTAGAGTCGATGTTGTTATTTCCGGATTCTGGCAGGTGAAAAATAAAAAATTTTATTTGTTGTTGACATTTCGAAGAGCCTATCTTCTTCATAGCTAACAATCTAGCCTTGAAGGTATGTAAGGTGACTCGAAACGTTGGCATCAAATAAAATTGTTTTTTACTTTTCATCTGGCTGGATCTGAAACATTCCTAACTCAAATTATGAATATTATTTTTATACTTTCCATTATCCGTTCATATTTATTTAATTTAAAATGGTAGTCAATATTGTAATTTAAATTTGAGGACTGGAAACGGACCAGCGATCCGGAAGCAAGAACTCTACTTCTGCTCTAAGTGACATGAAATTTGGGCATTGACTAACAAACACAGATTGAATGCAAAACGCCTCTGTTGCTTGCAATGAGAAAATAAGCTAGTAAAAAATATGTAAATTGAAAAATAAATTAAAAATAATGAATTTCAAAGAAAATGTGAAAAAAAGGGTGATAAGAGGACAAAGTCAGTCAACAACCCATCAGACCCTTTGAATAGAGAGAGAGAAAGAGAGACAGATGAGGCTGCTTTCCCTAAGCGAAAAAAAGGTATGAATTGTTCTTATCTCTCTCCCCCTCTGTTATCATCGCCCTCGATCAATATGCCATTCTGTTTTGCTTGTTTTATTAGAAAATTTCATTCGTTGTTTGACTTTATAGTTAGCCTATGAATGTTAAACCTTAATTGAAGACGAAGAAGAATATATTTTTAATTAAATTTCCGTCGTTTATTAAAAATAAAAAAAAAAAAAGCTTAAAATGGAAAAATGATGATCTAGGCATTAGTATTCCGTACATAACATAGGGCTTTTAACAAGGGTCGGTTTCACTGTGGGGGATGGGAGTATTTATCCCCCCGCGCGACAAAGTTAATTACAAGAAAAAGGAAACACGTGCTTGTATCGGAAAATACGTGAAGATAAAATTCTTTTAAGAGAGAAAAAAAAATTCCTGGAAATTCTTTTGATTTATGAAGAATAGATGTTACAATTCTAATGAGATTATGAATTTTGTGACGTCATTGAGATGTGGATATCACGAAAAAATCAACCTGACTCAGGGGTTATAGTTAATAAACAAAAAAGATGGAAAAATGGTCGACTATCAAGAGGATGAAATTCTGTACCCAAAACTTTACATATTAGAAAGTAAACTTCTTCCAATCCCTGTCCCTTGGTGCAGAGGTCTTGCTTCATCTACCTAAGATCAGTTTCCTGAGCGGCAAATTTAATTAAATTATATTGGCTACCATTTAATATAAATAAATAAGGGGGACTCTAAATGGCCTCAGATTCCGAAAAAGATTTAAAAAACAAACTCCCAAAAATTTTTAAACGATAAAAAAATTCTATCAAGTTGCAAATGTGAATTTTTTTTACAAAATAAAAATAAGAGAAAGTAAAAATGAAAAAGTGATTTAAATTAGCCTTGGTGCAGAGGTAGAGCTCTCGCCTCACGTGTCAAAGGTCAGAGGTTCGCTTCCCGTCCAAAGCGACAAAAATTTATAATTTATATAATTTATAAAATTATATTGTATACCAAATGATATAAATAAAGACGGAGTCTAAATGGCCTCAGATGCCGAAAAAGACTTAAAAAAAATTACCCTATCATTATTTTAAAAATATACTAACTCTTTAACTTGGCATTTTTTTATTTCCATCAAATAAATTCAATGGAATGAAATGATAAAGAAAAATTCATTCCGACAAAAAAAAAATACTCAAAGAAAAGAATCTTTTTTTTTTTTTGGTTTGGAGTTATAATTTGGTCTTTAATTCAGATTCAGTGTGAATGGGGGTGTTGGGAGTGTGTGTGTGTGCAAATGATAAATGAAAATCTTGAGCGCAAATTGCTTAAGGGATAATGAAAATTAATTTTTCTCTTTTTTTTTGTCTTTTGTCAGCAGATAAAGATAAATATATATATATATATATATATATATATATATATTTTGATTAAGTTAGGGCGAAATAAGGGCAGGAGGAAATTGTTTTGAAATTAGTTACCAAGAAGATAATATGTTTGAATAGAGCCCCATTTATAGGCCTAAATATAGGATTAAAAAGAGATATATAAAATTCTTCCGTTTAAACTGATTGAGAAAAGTACAAATAGTCAAAACCGTTGGTGGAAGAAAATGCGCATGGAACTTTTTGTATGATTATATCAGAAGATTGGTTCAAGAACGTTAATTATTCATTCATTCATTAATAAGCCATTTTATTTAATGAAAAGTATAGGAAAATAACCCACAAAAAGAAGGGAAAGGGAGAGGAGTTATTACAAGTGTAGTTTGATTAAGGGAGTAATTATTTGTAATGGTAGTAGGAGATGGAACTATAATTATTACCAAGAGGATATGATAAAATTTATCTATTATGGCGCTAGATCAGTTGGAAACATTATCCGAAATAACAATTATGTTAATCTTTTGACCATTTAATTGTATGTTAACCAAAAAATCTTTTAAAGAAATTCTAGAAACTGAGAATAAAATAGTATTAATAATAATATAAATATATTAAATATAATATATTATTTTGATAATAAATTGAGATATAAATTAGATACATTATTATATAATCAGGCGTACCAACTGGCCTATAAAAATTAAAAAATTGACTTTAAATTAAGTTTACAAAATTTGTGTTGATGGAGCTATTTTAGTTTTCCTATCTTTATATAAATTGGATGGAATTACTAACGATTTGTCAAACAATTGTTATTATACTAAGGATGATGTCACTGACGAAATATTTACATTAAATGGAGTTTTATGCAAAGTATTCTATAATTAGCTGAAGTCCTAAATGATAACTAAAATTTGATGCTAAAATTTGCCACTAGGTTTATACATTTCAGCTCTGTCCCTTGGTGCAGAGCTAGAGGTCAGACTTCACGAGCCAAAGGTCAGTGGTTCGCTTCCCGTCCTGAGCGACAAAAATTTATTTAAATTATATTGCCTACTAATTAATTTAAATAAATAAGGACGGAGTCTAAATGGCCACAGATGCCGAAAAAAACTTAAAAAAAAAAGAATTATACATTTTCAATTACTTTTCATAATTTTTCAATAATTAATTTATCAGACTGAACTACAACAATATGGAAAGTGATGCTCGATTGTGGTTGTTACAACAATTTATTTTTTAATTTATTAAGTGAATTTGCAGAAAGGGAATAAATGACGAAAGGCGTTTCTAATCAATATTTCTAAATAATTCTTATTTAGCGAATATTGATTGGAAATTCCTAGCATTGCGGAATTTCATTCCCCTCATTCTTCATTATTTAAGAAATTAGTTAGCTATATTAATAAGAGCCCTGGATGATAAAAACAAAAAAAAAATTCTAACCGTATAATAAATGAATTTGTTTTTAATATTCCTCTTTATTTTTGGGTTTAAAAACTTCGGGTAAATATATTGACAAATGTTTTCAAATGTTCCTATGTATTTGAATCTAAATTTTCTAACGAATATTAATATTTTAGCCTCCGAGTCCAGAAAAAATATCCTATTAAGAATATCCAAAAATTAAATAAAGTTCATCTTTATTTTTTCGGTCCCCTTTGGGGATGAGTTGTGGACTTCCTTGGCAGGAATATTTCTCTCAATGGGCCATTTATTCTATTAAAATTGACAATCGGATCACTGATGTTAGAAATATTTGCAGTTTTCCGCTTTTTCTATAACTATTATACATTTATTGAATATATGCTTAAAGGTCTTGTTTTAATCCAAATTGGAGAGGGAAGGAAATTTCCCCAACACCATTGCATAGGATATTTTTTATAATTACGTTTGAATAAAAATACTTTAGATGATAATTACCTAAAAGAGTGAAATAGTTTGTAAGCTAGCTGATTTTTTTGGGAAGAGTTGAGCGAAGAGATGCTCTCACTGCAGAGGCAAAGTCTTAATTGAGATTGAATTGAACAGGAGTAGAAGAGCAAGTGGTGACATGTAAAGGATAGTTGTGTGAGTATACGTGTATATGAATGTATGAAATAGAAGAGAGAGAGAGGAATTACTCCAAAAAGACTCAGAGCAAATATAGATAGAGAATTTCTTGAAATTTTAATACAGTAGGAAAACTAAGAGGCTGATTCAAATGACAACCTTAATTATTTATTATGAGACAAATGAAGAAATCCATCAAAATTTTATATACAGAATGGCGCAAATGTATTTCAAAAAAGTGCAATTTCCTTAAATAATTAAATAAATAAATTTACTTTTTTGCGCCCCGCTGTATATAATTTCGTATCGCACCGCTTCTAGAAGTGCCTTGTGAGAAGAATTCTTTTGGTTGTGACTGTAGCCATTTGTGCATCTCGAATATTATCTATTTAAACTTTCTACTACTTAAATGCGGCAGGCATACACTGCGCTTTCATCCTGAGATGAATTCAACTGCTTTAACTCCTTCACTATTCAAAAAACGCTTCGCAGCTGCATGTTTACAATGCAGCAGTCATCTATTCGGAATTTTATTGCACTTTTGGTTTGAATCACCTTCGTATTTAGAGATGATAAAAAAGAATGAAAAAATCTTTCCAGTAATTGAAATTTAATTTAGAATTTGTAAAATTTAATTATTTTATTTTTAAATTCCAATTCTTTCCTATAAAAATTAGAAATTTTTTATTTGAGATTTTTCCTTAGAATTTTCTAAATAAAAAGTCTCTTGCATATCTTCTAGAAGTTGATTAATTCGAAGCAAAATTTTATCTAGATATTTAGGAGGTAAGTTTGAGTATAATAAAATGAGTCCATTATTAGGTATTTTAACAATCTTTTGATGGTTGGTATTTGACTTTAATAAATTTGAGGAAGGACGATCAGACAATGCAATAATGTTGGGCCTCTTTTCACCCCTGAGGCATTTATTCATGAAGGGGGCAGAGAGGGAAAGAATGCCACAAGGGAACCAACGAGTCTGATAAAAATCAGATTAACTTTATTTGGCACACAAGTGACGTCATAGAAGGTGGGCTTTGTTTGGAGTGGAAAACATCGGAAAAAGGAGAGAGAATTCGGAGGTGAAGAAATACGCAGCCGTCTCTTGAGATGAAAAGAGACTTCAGACGAAAAAAATAAAAACAATCGATGTATATCGGATGAAAATTCTAATCTTCATAATTATAGATCACAATATTAACGAAATATTTTTAGCGCAAAATAGAAATGTTGCTTTGCTATTCATGTTGATTAAACAAGCCTCAGACGGTTTAGCCATTGTGATAGATGTCCCAAAAAATAGGCAATACCTGTTTATTATTCAGATACATTTAAATTTTAGTTTAGTTTTATTTAATAATTAAATTTAATTACAACTCCTATCTCTTGAGGTAGAAGCCTTGCTTCATGATCTAAGGGTCAATCAGTGGTGCTGAGCTAAATATTTTTTTTTTAATTATAAATAAATTATAAATAAATATAAGAGAAGTCTAAATGGCCTTAGATCCCGAAAAAACTTAATTAATTAATTCTTCCTAGATTATAAGTGTAGTATATCAGCCACTCTAAAACAGCGTTTCTCTTTTTGCCTTGCGATCTAACTTCACCAATTTCTCTTTTTGACACATGGATGCAGCTATCATTTGGTGAGCCATAGGTTGAGAAACGGTGCTCTAGAATATTATTAAGCTAGAACAGCCATGATCTGGAAAAAATTCCAACAGGAAAAGAATTATAACGATTTGTAAAAATCGAAAGAGAAATTAAAGAGAGAGAGAGACCTTTAAAAATTTGAATTCGTGCCAAACTGTTTGTAATGGCGCCACAATAGATCGTGCAGCGCACATGGCGGCTCTTAGTGATTCATTGTATCTGAAGAAGGTCACAGAATGAGTGAATAAAATTATTTAATACTATAAATAAATCACAGTTAAACCAAAATTGTAATTAATTTAGTAATGTTAAAATCTGTGAGGTTCCAAAAACAGTTATAAGAGCATTTTCCATGAGTTGTATGCGGCATGTGTGTAGAGGCGGCTTATTAATAAAGTGTATAATTTAAATAATTATGGAAGGAATCTAATTCAAAGAATAAGAATGAAATATAATAAATAAAGTATAAAATAAAGTGATGAGCTTAACTTTTTCTGCACAAAAATCGAAAAAAATCGAGTTATGATGGATTTTTTCTGGTTTTTTTGGTCGATAAATCTGCAGAAACTTTTTCTTTTTTAATTTATAATTATGTTAATTAGGAATGAACCTTTTTTTAAGTATATATTTATATAAATAAATTTAAAATATCAAAGCCAACAGCGGATCCCTAGCCAATCCGATAAAAATTTTATTAAACCAAATAGCATAATAAATAAGTCTATGACCTGATAACTGTTATTATTTAATATATATAATTTTACTTGTTGATATTTAAATCTCTATTTCATTCTTATTAAAGAAAAAAAGACGTAGTCAAAAAGAAATTAAAATAAATAATTCTAATTAATTTCAACAATAAAACATATCTCGAGGCATATATTGAATGTTAATATCTAATTCAAAGTAATAGGTATCGACATTATTATTTATAACTAATATTTTTTCTCTTTTATCAGAATATCCAACCTGGAAATGCACTCTAGCAATACACTTTATTGCAGCTTAATAACTTATTTTATTAAACTTAAATTTAAAAATTAGTTATAAGAAATTTCTCCAAGTTTCTTGTTTATGCGATTGACTGGGATTAAAGTTAAATCCACTCTCAGTTTACTTTTGTTTAAATTTAATATTCATGTAATCAAACGTAGTTTCCTATTTACACATAGATTAAACATTTACAAAAAAGTTTAAAAGAGAATTCAATAAAGCTAGATAAAATAAATTAATAATTTTATATCTTTCCTTTTAAAAGTCACCTTCTTACGTAGACTGTGCTAGTATTAGAAAATTTTGTATGCAAAAGTGTTTTTCTAAATATATATAAATGAGAAGATGAAATTGCTAAAGTTGTATTTTAAATAATCATTTGCATTCCAATGGGCAAAAAAAAAAGGAAAAAGGTAAGTGAATAAAAAAAAGGCTTCAAGAAAAAGAAGAAAATCAAAGAAATTAAATAAAATATTATTCTTCTTTAAGAAGAAAGTTTTAGTTTAGGTACAGTGAGATTCAAAAAGAATTACACATCCATGTATTTTGAATTTTTTTTTAAAGAATATTATTATTCTAGAAATTATAGAAATTTGGTGGCCCAACATTTTCTTTAAAAAAAAAAACACAAAACACGAAGGGACTTTCTTTTCTCACTTTCGTTAAAGCAAAGAAAAAGCTTAGATTTTATAAATAAGCATCCACAAAACAGAATATAACTAAAAGTTCCATAAGTAAATATCTAAATTTAAGCAAGTTGTGGTAAAGAAACGTCTATTTTTATTAGATTTTTGATTGTCATTTTGATCTCTTTTGAAAATAAACTATTTTACTAGCAAAGAAAATCTATTCATTTATTTATCCGAAAGTGATTCATATGATAACCTTAAGAGGGCAATAACATTCTGAAAAGTTGTACGATTGATTTGGCAGTTTGCAGGAGCTATCCTTGTGATTCAAAGGTTAACTAACAGGTGGCAGAGAAGTGCTGCAACACAAGAAGGAAGCAGTGTCAATGGATGAAAGTTGCCCCCCTTGTCGACATACTCCGCGTTAGAGTAGCGGTCTATGATGTGTTTTTTGAATAGTGAAGGTATTAAACAAGTTTAAATCCATCGAAGGATGAAAGCGTAGTAGGGTAATTAGCGTATCTCCTTGCAGTAAGTGTACGAGTGTATTGAAAGGTTAAAAGAAGTGATTGGAGGCAAGCATTTCCGAAGCGGTGAGGAAGTGAAAACCGTGAGGCACGAGTGGCTATATTCACAACCAAAATAATTCTCACGAGGTATTCGAAGTGTGCATTACAAGTGATATTTGGGGATTGAAAAATTATATATGTATGTATTTCCTCATATGCCACTAAATAATAAATAATTGAGGTTTTTATTTGTATTACCCCCTCGTATTTATAAATTAGGGACAATGAGAGTATGGGCAGACAAAAAATAAAATAGGTTATAAATTAATATAAAAATATACTGTATTGTAGAAATTTTCAAATTTTCCTTCTGAATTAATATTTAATTTGGTTGACTTTGATACATTGGGTGACCGAGCGTGAGTGCGTGTATTGTAAACACCTCAAGATTATCAAGCATAAAACATCTTCTGATCTGCCAAAGTGTAAAACACAAAATAAAGCCTAATAAAAAAAAAAAAAAAAACAGAAATAATTTGGCGGCGGCGCCTAGACAGACAGACAGACAAATAGTGAGAGAGAAAGGGGCTTGTTGCTATTGCGATTGGAGATCTATGATATATATTTTTAGACCAGTGGTTGGGTTTATGGTTTATTTTCTCGAGGCATCGACCTTTTCAATTTATTTACTCTCCTCTCTCTCTCGCAGTCAATATGGTTATTTCATTCAAACAATAAAAATGAGAGAGAAATTTAAAAATGAAAATATGTTCTTGTTGTGCAAATAAAGAAAGAAGCAAGTAATTATTTTGAAATTAAAATATTATTCTTTTTTATAATTACTTTTTAGAAAAGAGCTTATTTATTTATTTGAAAATCATTTTCTTTATTTCAAAGAAATTAAATTTTAATTAAAAGAAAATTAATTTTTCGATAGATGCTGTCCAAGAAAAATTAAATTCTTTTTTAATTGCGGACGTTTCGGGCACAAATTAACAGAATACTTTTATTGTAAGAAGAATTTATGAAAGTGGAGGTGATCTCCCCAAACTTTTGGACCCTTATAATCCACAGACATAACCTCAATATAATCAAAATAAGACAGGAAAACAACCCTCAAGTTGATTTAGTGAAGGGCTTTGTTTTCATTCTAGGCAAACAAAGGATTACCATTTCTTTCTATCAGGATTATATAAAAAAAAATTTTAGACAAAAACTACTAATTTCTTCTAAATTAAAAAAAAAAAAATTAAATTTATAAGGAGATAATCACCTTATTTGTTTTGTTTCTATCGAAGTAGATTATATAAAATTTATCATTAGTGTGATACTGATGGCGATTTAAGCTCTTTATCCCTTTTTTATTATTTTTATATTTTAAAAATACCAATTTTAATAACTCATATTGAGAGAGGAATTGTCCTCAAGTCCAAACCCTCCCTCTGAACCAAGAAATTTATGAAAAACAACACCAAATCAGAATAAAATTGAGAAAAAATAGGCGAAAACATTTTTAAAGAAATTTTATACAATCAACATCAACCCCCCCCCCCCCCCCCACAAAAAAAAAAAAAAAAACACAAAAAAAAAAA
>JAAAKE020094899.1:3436-19775 GCA_010014785.2 Anisolabis maritima | reverse complement strand
AGAAAATCATTTATATTGAGATTGGTGGAGTCGAGCACTGGACCACTTAAACCCAGAATCTCTGGAGTAATGATCCAAAGCTAGACACCCGATAATTATTAAAATTAAAAATCATTATTTTTAATATTTTTATTTATTATCATAATAATTACTAAACCCTCTCCTCCCTAGAAGGGCGGAATTTTTTATTCACAATTTTGCTAGTATTTTCTAATTTTCGTGTTTTAAAAAATTCCCGGGGAGGGGGTTATTATTTGCAGAATTACTAATTAAGTTTCTTAATTTACTGGTGACTATTGTGTATTTGATTTTTAAAGAATTCAATGTTTTTAGTATCTATAGAAATTATATACGTGAAAACATTATTTATTGATATACTTTCATTGAATTTCAATGAAAAAAAAAAAAAAAATTCTTATTCAACCTCAATTATTAAATATCACTTCAAAAGGGATAAAATTTTGAATCATTTAGAACAAAAAGGGCTTCATTATTTTTTCAAGTTAATTTCTTTTAATGTGATTTGATAAAGAGTTTGTTATTACATTCATTTCATTTCATTTTTTTTTTTTTTTAATAAAATCATGGTTCTATTTTGTATCTGTATCCAAACACAATCTAAACAGGCAAGTCGGCAATTGTGAAAAAATGGTTGCTTTTTCTGGCGGGTTGCCACCGCGAAGCCACTTGGGGTGGCATTCAAATGAGCGGTCAACCCGGCAAAGGGTGGCGATCTCAAAGTACCAAAGCACCTCCCCACCCTCCTCATTCCCCTAAAGCACACCCACCCCATTCGTCCGACCGACCCTCACGTCAATAAAGAATGGCAACAGCTTATACAACCCAACAGATTTCCCGACTGTTTTTCCCGATTCTCAGCACTTTTACGCAAACGTCAAAGATAGTGCAGCAATAAATATTGACTGACGCAAATGGACATAAATCGCATTGATCATCATTTTAGAGGCGAGAGAATATTTCTTGGTCCACTCATAAAACGTGTTTCAACAAAATTTCTAGTATTTTATTATTTCTTTTCTTGTTCTGTTCTTGGACACTCTGAGTGTTTACTGTGAGTTTTAGCCCTGTCAGTTTTTGCTGGCTTTTTCTAATTCTGCGCGTGGCTTTGACAGAACTAAAATTCAAGTGCACTCAGCCACCCCCGTTCCATTTGCTGAGAAACAGATATCCCTTTCTCCAAATAGATAAACGATGAGGCCCAAGCGAATCGCTTTATTTTAGGGCTTCGTTTTATATTAAAAAACAAAAATGACAGAAATAGAAAAATAATAAGATATGATAATTTATAATTTACTGCGTCGGGGTGGAATAGAAAAGAAAAAAAAATGTCATTTCAATTTTCCATTGATAAATAGAATCTATAAGATGTAAAATAAAACAAAGGGAGGCGACGAGAGAGGGTGGTAACCAATAAGGGCCGGAGACACGCAAGAAGAATACCTACGTCTCGTTGTCAGCAGGTTATTGAATCTCTCCTGTACACCTGCTGCTACAAGCCTGGCCCTTAGCCCTTAGCCCTTAGCCTTTTTTAGCCATAACCCCTTGCTCACTTTTATATGTATAGCTGTACATGAGATGTATATGGAAGGGGTGTATATGCGTGTGCGTGTGTGTGTGTGTGCATTTGGCGCTCAAAAGATGCTCTCCCCTTTTCTATAGGGTTCCCCTATCAAATCATTTCTTCCAATCTCCGAAAACCGAATATTCTTGAGCCAACGTGGACCAACAAATTATCGACAAAGGTGTCAAGCCAAGAAATAAAAGCAATTTTGCTGATACTCATCTTTCCATTTTTTCTCATGCACATCGTTCGAGGCAATAATCCGCCAGAGGGGAGAGATCTTTTTGCTTCCGAGTGTGTTTCTCTTGGCCGAGCGTCGTTTAGCCGCATTGTCAAGATTTATAGCAACTAGTGCGATAGGGTAATCGGTTCGTCTTTTTATTAGAAACGTGTGGCCGATGACGAGGTGTGGGAGGAACAGGCGGTGCCCGGGGCAATCTGATTAACGAGGGTCAGCTTGCGGACAACAGACCCACCCCCCTTGAGGAGCGATTCAAATCCCAGCAGCCCACGTCGTCTTCTTGCCTTTTCCCCTTTTCTGCTTTTTGCCATCCTAAACAATTTGGTTGGGGTCGCGGGTAAGTAGGGGCCATTGGGCCATTAGCCGGTAAGGCCATTTGGCTCGAGGCTTGCTAACTCAGCACAGTGTGTTTAGTCCCAGCAGGATAGCCGCTGCCAATCTGACACCCCCGAGGGGTGCAGGGGTTGGTCTTCCAAGTGAAGCTTCACTTTCCGTAATGAAGTGGCCACTTCACGTCTCGTCAGCTGACACCTTGATTCAACCCGACGGCCAATACATGAGCATTTGGGCCTCAGTATAAAAGCCACCCTCTTCTCCTCGAATGAACTGTCTCCGCCCTCCTGTACTTAATCAAATCTAAAGCAGACCCGCCAAGCACAAATATATGCTACTCTGCAAACGCGCTTGGACAGACACTTTTAACACGGCCAAATAAGAGATCTAAAAAGCAACTTAACTACGCCAATTAGAACGCATGGATCAATATTCAAATGGCTATTTTTAAGTCTGTCCAAGATGAAATAATAATGAACATGAAATGTAAAAGAGATTGTATTTTGCATTAGTGAATTTTAAAGAACCGAGCCCAAGTGATTATTTCGTGGCGGAGGCTTGCTGATGACTTATGCAAACAGAGTGTGGCACTTAGGTGGCATTAGCTCGGCATTTAGGGGTTGGGGTGGCCAGGCCAGACCTCCTCGCGTGACGTAAATCCTACTAAGCTCGCAAATTAATGAACTCATAAATGGTTACATATCTACTTGGAATAAAGCCATGCTTAAATTGCGTTCTCGATAAAAAAAAAAGAAAGAAAAAAAAAAAAAAAGGAAAAAATCCCCTTTGCTTATTAAATTTTTAAATTAGAAAGCGCCTTGACCGCGACTTCCGACTTGTCTTCTTATTTGGTTAAAAACATTCCATCTAGCGACTACTAAACAAACATGAGTTTTAATTGGAGTATCATTGTTTCTGCGGGCAGAGTAAAGAGATCGGTGAATAGGACCGAGGGAGCAAATTCCCCGGCCCGAGCTCCTCAGAGTAAACGGCACTCCCTCAAGTTATTATTACATAGCAAGCAGATGAGGATTACAAAGTTCGGCCAAATGAAAAATGAGATACAGTATTTTCTTAGAGTATCAAGCAAGGACACAAGTGCAAACGGTTCTTTTCCCCCGGCGTAGAGCGAAATGCAAAGATGAGCAAATATTAGCAAACTCCGGAGCCGGTGACGCCACTCACTCATGCTCATGCTGTATTTATCATATCGTAATACAACATAAAACCCCATATTGTTTAATTTCAGTCGAGTTGTCCTTGAAGCCACCCCGGATTCATCTTACAGAAAAAATAAATACAAGCAAAAGAAAGAGAGGAAAGAAAAAAAAAATCTAACTCCTTAAGGATTAAAAAAAAAAATCTTTATTTTAATAAACAACAATAGACCCCGCCCATGCATGATTGGGTTTTCTCCAAGACTCCCTCAAACAAACAACCCCCAATTTTAATCAAGTTAATAAAAGAAAAGATAATTAATTAAAAGACAAAAAAAGACAAACGTTTTATCCCTTTCTTAATAATGAATAATTCAAATTATTCAATATATATATATAATAAATGTCATTCCATAAAAATTCTAAAATACCGTTTTATTTTATTTTTATTTATATATTTTGTGAAACCATATTTTTTTAGTGTTTGTTGGGAAGAAAAAAGGGGAAGAAAGTGAATTTTCTCTTTCCGCTCAAGGAAACTACCCTTCACCCCATATTTTTATATTTATCTTCAAACTCTAGTAGAAATCGATATATAGTTATAGGCCTATATTTCCTGACTTCCGAAAAGATTAATAATTTTTGAAAATGTTTTTTTTTTTTTATTTATTATTTACATGTAAAAAATATCCCTATTATAGTATAGAATCTATTGAAATATGTTTTCGTATCGTTTGTGAAAAATGAAAATAATAATAATAATAATAAGAGAAAGTAAAAAAGTGTTCTAAATTAAATTCTAATAAAATAAGTAAAATTATAAATATTAAGACTGGGAATGATATTAATAGTATTAAAAAGAAATTCAAATAACAATTTTTTTCATTTCAAAAAATAAATTTGAGGCAACGTTCCGTAACTTTTTAATAATAAATAATAAAATATTTAATAAAAAATACAAAAGGTTACAAAATAAATTTATAGAAAAATTAACTATTAGAATAAATGGTTCATGATAAGTCATCTCAAAAAAATCTAATTCAAAGGGGTCATTTTCAAAAATTATTTGAATTTCATTTAACCACATCTTTGAATTTATATTTTTGAATGTATTTTTGAGATTATTTTGCGAACACTATTTATTATAATAAATTAAATTATTTTTTGTATATCAGTTTGTAATCTTTTTGAAAAGCCCTGAAGATGTTACAATACGTTAACCGAAAATTATTTTTTAGTTTCTTATTCGGATTGTTATTCAAATAAAATTAAAATTTTCAAGAAAATATTTTTTTTTTTATTTCTTTGAAAAAGAATAAAATTATTTTTGAATATTTTCTTCAATCGAATAGCCAACTTTCCTTGGATGACATAAAAAATTAGATATCAAGTTTATGGAAAAGATAAGTGGGAAAAATTGGTATACAATAGAACCTCTTATTACGAGTGTACCTTTCGAGTTTTTCATACAAGGAACTCAACCGAAATAACTACGCTTAGAAATTTTATACTAGGAGCGAGTATTCGGCCACGCCCAGTATACCCGTGCGTGTTTCTTAAAACGAGCTCGCTCTTGGAAAGAATTAAACTCGAAGAGAAAAAATGTCTCTGAGTAATCCAGCTTTAAAATATGTATTATTTTTTTTAAATGTTATTTCTTAAAATAGTGGAGGTCTATGAACTTTAATCCCTTACATACCCTTTATATTCACCAATTGAAATTTTATATAAAAATATTATATAATATTCTAATTAAATCTTGAAATTATATAGCTAATTTTTATTATATTTAAAAATAAGTTTACGTTTAGCCACAATCTTTTTGCCTTCATCAGGACATTATTTTTTTTACACAAAATTGTTTTTGCTCTTTTCATCATAATTAATAATACAAGAGACGAGTGATTTTTAACAAATTTTTTAATTTCTTTATCAAATCACGCCAATGAGAGCGGCAGCTGAGAATTCGCCAACCAAATGAAGATCTTGGGATCGCATCTTGAAATTTTAACCCCCGTTACTGTTTCCAAATAAATAATATAATATTAAAATTTAAAAAAATTTAATGTAAGATACGAATAATAATATTTAATATTAATTTGAGGAAAATTTCTTTATTAAAATTCTTTCTATTTGTCATTAGTTATGGATTTTTAAGACTTAAGCGTTTTAAGCAAATTCAACCAGGGAAAAGTTTGCAGACATTTTCGACAGCTTAAACGAGCGATAATTCAATATCGGGACCAATTTTTAAATAGAGAAGGTTATTTGCAAAATCGCTGATTAGACAAACAATCCGGCTTGGAGTTTTTGCGAAACGTGACTTTGAATAGAGAAGAGCGAATTCAGGGCGAGAGAGGCATGCTGGGGTCCAAAAGTGAGAGAGAGAGAGAGAGAGAGTCTTGAATTTGGAATTTGAAAAGAGGCGATGTACTTTTCGACAGAGCGGTCGGTATTTTTTAAGTACTTCGGTAGTCAAACATGTCGACACGTCCAGCGATAAGTCACGAAGATACAATCCTGACCTTAAAAACACTCGCATCTCCATCTCCATCTGCAGCTGGTTCTGACTCACCGGGGGGCATTCTGCTCGCGAGGCAGAAAACATTCCGATCAGATAGCAAAAAGGAAAAGAAGCCAGGACAGCGAAATACGTGAGCGAAGATGAAATTAACCGAATAAGAAATGAGCCGATGCAGAGGAAATTATATTTAGAGTACACGACACTTGAGTGCATAATAATCGATTTATAGAAAAATATTTTTCTGAAGAGTTTAGAACAGGAATCCCAGGATGAAGTAAGGTGATAATAAAAACAAGTTATTTATTCTTGTCGACGTTTCGTGCCCTTGTCGCGCACTTCCTCAAGGCTAACAAATTACAAATGTTCGGTACAATATATATATATATATATATTGAATCTGACACTTAGGCAAACGATATTTGTAAGTGAAAATAAAAATCAAACTGATTGAAATATATATACATTACAACAATAATAAAATAATTATACCGAACAACAGTTACCCCTGAGGAAGTGAGCGACAAGCGCACGAAAAGTCGGCAACGATAAATAACTTGTTTTTTTTTTTATCCCTGTACTAAACTCTTAATTAAAAACAACAGCCATCACAAAAAAGTATTTTTCTTATTTACTAAGATCTTCATTTATTGAATGTCTAATGTCAAATGAAAATGAAATTAATAATCCCGAGAAAAAAATGCCCTGAAATTTTTTATTTCTTTTTTTTCTATATTCATTTCAAAATTTTCTTCGACCACGCTCCTAAATTTCCTAAAATAATTTGAAACAGCAAAGTGTGATAGGTAAAAAGAAAAAGACGGAGAAATCAGACCAATATAATTTATTTGATCAGAAGCGAGGTTTCGGTCCTAGGATGAGACCATCTTCAACTTCTTAAAATAAATCATACAAGTGTGTAGTTCGACTTGAGAAACAACAAATAAATTATATATTCATTAATTATTCCCCGTGTTTACTTTCTCTTATCTATATATGTAATATTATTGTTTTCTTTCTTTATGAAAAAATAATTACCTCCTTCATGGACTTATTTATATTCTTTTCAAGGATAAATGATAAATATCTAAATATTCTAAAATAAATAGAGGGACCCTTAGAGCAGAGGTAGAGCTCTTGCGTCATGACCTAAGAGTAGAGTGAGTAGTTGACTCCGTGATAAATTATATGGACTACCAATTAATGACGGAGCGCAGGGACTAATTAAAAAAATATTTTCTAAAATTAAATATACAAAATTTCAAGTAAATCTGTTCATAAATAAACTATAAAAGTTATAATTTCATTTCCCTTCCAAGATACTTTTTTTTTTATCTTATAATTAGTTTAAAAGTAAAGATTAAAATCCGTGTAAAGATGGCTCTATTTTCCCATAAACTTTGAAGAGGCTGAGTGCAAGGGATAAGAATATATAGGAGGCAATCTCGGCCCACCCAAGGAGGTGACCAAGTTTCAAGTTTCGTTCCCCCCCGTTAAATTTTCGACTATTGCATTAGCAGCCGTCTGCTCGGTTTCCGTTTAATGAGTCATAAAATATGCTCGTGTCATTTTGAATGGTCAATGAAAACGAGGCCAAGGAGGTAGCTTGCGAATCTTGTAACATCCTGCGAGCTCAAAGCTCATAACTAACTGGAATACGGACCGTTGTCTCCTTGAAAGGGCCCGGGATGAGCCCCCGCCGCAAGTGTTAATTAAACCTGTATGCAAGTCAAAGGCTCATGCCAAGGAAGGGCTAAAGGGCTAAGAGCTGGCGGAACCGGGTAATTGCCGTCTCAATTTGCAAAGCACACGCGCGTGTGTGCAGAAAGTGGCAAAATGGCAAAGTGGCACCCGAGGAAATAATCCCGCACTCAAGCCAACCGAGAATCCGATTTTCTTAATAACATTCAGGCTGAAAACAGGAAATTATTGTTCCAATTATGAAATGCCCCCCAGTTAATTGATACCCGGGCAAATGGACGAGTGTGCATTAATAAACACGCGCGTATCTCGGCTCGTCATCTCTGCTTTTTATTTTAATTTGCATAAGAAATGGCGGGCGCAAATAATTAACTGCAAAAGAAAAAAAAAAAGAGAAAAAAGGGCTGGACGGTGGTACCCGTTGCGCGACTTAACGACTGAATTATCAAGCACCCGGTGTGGCTTAGGCACTCGCCATCAACGCACAACTGACTTCTCATTTTCTTTTCCCTTGAGTTGAGATAAGAAAATCCTGATGAATGAAGACAACGGTTGTTTTTCAAGACTTGTTTCCTCCATCCGGGGTGTGAAAAAGGGTCTGTGGGGCGCACAGACTTAAAATATCCGAATAAAAGCTTAACATTTTTCACAGAACGAGATTTAAGGAACCCCTGTCGGGGGTTTGACTGGACATTGATAAGGGAAGGGGGGCTTAAATCCAACCAAATATCAAAAGGATTACCAAAACCTGCTAGAATGCAATAAAAACCCATGTTTCATGATATGAATCGATTTCCTCAAGCTACATGTCATTTCCAATATCTGAAAAAAAAAAATGAATTGGAACATGAATTTGTAAATAATGCGACATCCTACGGCTTGCTAAAATTGTATATTTTATTTGAGCTTCATCGACTACGTTTTAATTAGAAATTGGTCGATAAGCTTTTTGGTTCGCGTTGGATTGGAATCTGACGAATGTGCGTGTGTGTGTGTGTGTGTGTTCGTGCAAAGGATTCCAAGGGGTGCGGATATCAAATGATACATCACCCCTCACTCACATCGATACTCCGGGAGCCAATCGCAAATGTCTTAAGCAGTCAATGGGCATTAACCAATAGATAATTGAGATGGGCAAAGTGTCGTTAGTTAAATGGGCGAATGCCATGTCAGCTCGTGGAATTATCCATAAAAGGATTTGCTTTGTCGATCCCGATGCGCCTAAGTCATTACAGATAAAGATCCCGAATAAGAGGGTGGGGGAGTGAATTTAGTTCGGGCGGTGGAGGGGGATTTTTTCGTTTTATTCAACTCAAGGAATAGTAAATTTCCTAAGTTATTTCGACAAAGATTCTTACTCATTTTCTTTATACGTTTATTTTTATTCACGGTACGAAAATTAATTACGTTTTTTATCTTTTATTTACTTATTAATCAAATAAATAATTATCTAAATACTTAACGCATGAAACCGATAAAATATTAATATTATTTTATTTAATAATCAATAAAAAATAAATAAGTATACAACTATATATTTTTTCCATTATTTTTATGGATTCGTCTTATATATTTGAATATTTAATTAATATTTATTACTCATTTGAAAAAAAAAATTGGGTAGAGTTAGTAATCGAACCCGGCCACTCGTCGCGTGTCAGCTAGACCATCATACCTAGTGAAAGATGCGAAAGCTAGCGGTCACCCGGCTAGTGAAAGGCCTGGGTTCGATTCCCGAGTGTAGCCATTTTTTTTTAAAGTGAGTTAATAAATATTAATTAAATATTCAAATATATATGTTCTATATAGATGAAATAAAGGAAAAAATATATCGGTACTCACCCTCTTGTACTTATTTATTTTTTATGGGATATTATCAAATAATATTAATATCTTATGTGTTTCCTAAGATAATTATTTATTTCATTATTATATTTATTTGATTCCCGGTTTTTTTTTCCGAGTGAGTTAATAAATATTAATTATATTGTAAAAAAGAAATGCCTATTTTCATTCGAGTAATTCGAGTACTAATTATTTTTATGCCTCCACAAAACCATGTTACTTTAATAAATAATATATATTATTTATTTATTTTTTTTAATAAAATGTTTTATTGAAGTTTATAATTAAATACATTTTTTCCCGTCTACTCCCCATGAAATGTTAAGTATTTTCATTATTTCCAAGTCAAACTGAAAGTTTTAAGTCATTTCATCCATGGACTCCTCAAAATATACAAGTTTGTCAAATCGAGAACAATATTTAAGTAAACAACAAAGAAAGTTTCAGACAAAAATAAATAAGGCCAATAAACGAAATTAAAAATTAATAATAATACTATATAATTAAAATGATGTTTTGAAAAATATATATCAATTTAAAAATCTTGTTTGAATTTCGATAATTCCTTTAAAAACAAAAACGAATTACGCAATCCAATCATTTATGAAAAACAACTAATTTACGTTTAAAGAATAATAATAGGATTATTTAATGAACTTATTTTTCAATTTGGATTTTTTTTTTTTTGATACCGATAAATGTTTAAAGCTAATTTTAATATTTATTAGCAGTAAACATATTTTTAATCTTTATTTTTAATTATTAGGCAAATTATTCCATTATTATAGTATAATGGCTAATAAAATATCCAAAAATTTTAAAAGCTTCATATTTGTTGGAAGCGTAAAAATAACAATAAAAATTTAAGAGGTTAAAAGTAATTTTTATTGTAATATGACATAGGAATGTTAGAATTTAGAAGTGAAGCTTTCAGAATAAATAAATTACATTTTTGGTTCATCAATTGTTTAGTTGTATTAAATACAACGTTTCAGGCACCCTTCTTCAGGTACAATTCAGATAGAAATAACAAATAATTTATCTATTATAATGAAAATGAATTTAGAAAATAAAAAAATTAATTAGTATTTTTTTTTTTTAGAATTTTGTAATCTAATAACGGCAGACGTTTCGACTTTAGATTCAGATCTTTTAATGAATTTCTTCAAAAACATATGAATATAGATAATTCCTTTATGTATATTTTTTATTTCCATTCTTACACGTTATACCCCCAAAAATTTAACAAAATTTTTATAGAAAATAGAAAGCTAGTATTTTATTTTCTTCTTAATGTATAAATACAGCTGATGTCTCGGCTAGTAAAGTAAAAAAATAAAATAATTTTTTATGATCGTGGAATGTTTCTGAATAAATAAGAGCTCTGAGGATAACTGGAAACGTCAGCTGTTATCATAAAACTATCAGAAGAATAAAAATAATGGCTGCATTCTATTTTTTTTTGAAAATTTTGTTAAATTTTTGGGGTGAATGATTTACTGAATTACTTCTAATATAATAAATACTTTTATATAATTTCAATAATATTTTCAATTGAATTCTTATCCTAAAAATATAATTGTTTTCTAATAATTATACATCGGGCTTTAATTAATTAAACTATTTCCTGATAAACGAATTTTATGTGCCAGCCGAAATTGAAGTGAAAAGGGCGCGGTTCTTTCATCTTGGACAATTTGAGTCCAAAAAGAAGAATGCCCGGAGGGTTGGAGGTCAGGGTCGCGACAGTTTCCTTCGCGCTATTTACCGACTCAATTTTGAAGACACAAAAGAAAAAGGGAGTAGGAAACAAACGGATGACACGGTCCATAATTACATTCCCGGTTCTCGGTGACCCCTCCATCTCCACATCGGCAAATACAACAAGCCTTTTGCATTTCGCTTTTATTTCTCGCCAGGACTCTCTCTCCCTGGACAAACGTTGGCAAAGAAGTCAAGGCTCGACCGACCAGCTACTACAAATGTACATTGATGAATATGGAAATGAGCCAAAGCGTGTGCTGTGTTTATTCAGAGCGGCGGTGAAAAGGAAACAGGCTGGACCTCAAGGTCGTCGCCTCGACAGAAATCATCCGAAGAGCAATTTCGGAATGGAGATGGAATAATAAAGAATGAAGGAAATTAATCAATTGCCCTTTGAAAGGAGTGTTATTGTGCATTTACTGCGAGCCTTTTTCAAGAACAAGAGGAAAACAAGTGCAAGGCTGATAAAGCGAGGTTAATTGAAAAACACTGCGTTGTATTTGTTTTGGCCGTTTCGCCCCTCGACCTCCGCTTTCCTCGTCCATGATATCCTTGAGTGTGCTGGCAGCAACAACGCCTCCGGCTCCGACGGCTTGTTTAACTAGCCTTTTAATTAGAAATGCTTAAAAATTTAACGCCTGACATACATCCGCTCCTTCGCTCTTTTTCCCCTTCACACACAAATATCCATACAGGCACAAATTAATCAACAATTATTCATAAAAGATAAGTTTCCCCTTGAAGAAGCCATTGTTTGGAGAGGTTTTGCTTGCGAGGAAAAAACCTCCTCTTATTGATCAGACTCCAATTAGAATGTACAACGCTTCAGATGATTATAGCTCTAATGGTTGTTTTGAAATGTTTATCTCTAAGTGGAATCTGTCATTTTTGTTTACTGCTTGTGAAAATGCTTTGGCAATCGGTTCCTAAGCGCCCCAGGCCTAGAATGCGTCTGCCAGCAACTGTTTACTCTAGAGCAACACAAACGGCCAAATTTTGTTTGTTAGTTTGGCTACTTTAAGCTATTTAATCAAATCCAGGCTTGGAGGCGTATGCCAAGCTCTAAGATGCAAATCAAATGAAATCCAAGTGTGATTTAGCGGATGAAAAAACAATCAAAGACAAAAAAGATGTCTTCCAATTGTATAAATCTGTCAGAAAATATAATTATTTGCGGATCGATTTGGCTTCAATAGACGGCCTTTGATTTAAACCACTTGTTTTAAAAAATTAAAAACTTGCACTCGCAAGCAAATTCCGTTCAAGGGAAATTAGAAGCCTACCGGTCCGTAATGAACAAAGATTCTCAAACGAATCATGTTTTCTTGCAATTCAATTGTCCTCAAAAGAAAGCTGACTGCGCATTACTCTTCTTTTGAATTAAAAATACAAACGAGCAAGGATAAATACTCACGAAATATCTGTCAATAATTGATTGATCTTTGATGTGCTAAATTGTTTTATCCTGGGGTCCCGGGCCCAAAGAATCAATTAGCAGGATGCAGATCCCATGGTCCATTGATGATGGATTGCCAGGAGGCTGTGATCAGCGACGCCATCGTTATTAGGACCTCGGTGCTAAACTTTTCTTAAAATCAGAAAAGAACTCTTGCCTCCCCTTAATGCGGCTTTATTAACTACTTCGCCGCATGCCAACTTTTTAAAAACTTTCTTCCATATTTTTGCTTCACTTCTTAAAGCAACTTTTAAGATTGACTGCCCTCGAAATTAAACTTAGAAGGTACTACGTATATTAATTCTCCATAAAATTGGTTTCATACAAATATGCAGAGTGTGCATTTTTTTTTTTTTTAGATTTATTTTAAATTGTTCTAAACTGGTAATGAAGGTTATTAGGATATTTTTGTTGACAAGCTAATTTTTCTTGCTTTTTTTTTTTTTTTTAATGACTGCAATATTTCGCCCACTTGGCCAGAGACAGGTCATTAGACAAATCTAAAGAAAAAAAACTTAACTCTAAAATTTTCAAACAGGAAAATGAAAAGGGTGCGAAACCGACCAAGACCCTTCTCAAGAACAATTTATAAATTTTAATTAGAACAAACCATTATGGAAAAAAAATGTAATTATTTTTTTCATCTTTTTTTTTTTTAATTTAATTTATTATTAATAATTTTTTTAAACAATTTACAAAAAAAAAAAAGTAAATTTTTAATGTCCGTTGTTTTGATAATTTTATATTTTAAACAACTTGATATTAAAAGTTTACTTTTTCATACATCAACAGCAGCTTTGATTTATATTTCGAGTCTAAATAATTTTTTTCTCAGTATCTAGGGTCTTCTTTAGGTATAAAAAAATATTCTTTGAAAATCAGTTATTTGCCATTTTTTAAATATATTTATTTGATAAATAATCAATGACTTTTTTTTTTTTAAATCGCATTATATAAATTGTCCATTCTGTTAAGCAATTAGAGATGACAGGTGAACATTTAATTAAGTCATATGGTCGGAATATATATATATATATATGTAGAAACTTGGGCTCGTTTTAATTGAGGGGAGAAAGGGATAATTTATCTCCCCCATTAAGAAGAAGGATTAAGTTAATTCCTTAAATTCAATGAAGAAAAACTATTGTTTTCAATTATTTAGAATTGACTATGTGTTGTTATATAATATTAGATTAAGCGATATTTACAGTTTCTCTACAAATGTGTGAAACATAATTTGGAAGGTATATAACCCTTTAGGCAAACAGGCGGCGTTTTGCAGGCAGCGTTCTCCCGGCTAAGTGCCTCGTTTTGGGCAAAAGGGCTGAATGTCCGTCCACCTTGCGTCCCCTTCGGAGACAAAAGACCATTTATCCCGAAGGGCCTGGGTGAGAGGGGGTGGAAAATTAAATCAACGCCATCGACTGATTGGCCGTGATTCAAAACACAAGCGAAAAGGGCGACGACGGCTTGTGAATAAGTTATGGTGTCACCGGTGAAATCAAGCGTATCATGCGCGTGACCGGGGTTTTCTTTTACTATTTTTAATAATAAAATTTGGCCCGTTTCTCCCCTATGCATGTCAAAACGCAAGTCAGACAATAACCACATCAGCTATCATCACGCTGTGCATCAAGTATCGACGTTCACTTCACTTAACTCTAGGTAGAGAGGTTGCCTGCCTGCTTGCTATTCTTTCATCGACGCTATCTTTAGTTCGATAGGTTAGCCATTCTCTCTCTCTCTCTCTCTCGCGATGATATTCTTACCACTTGAAATTTACAAATTGTCTGTTTATTTATTCAGTCTTCGGATTTGAATGCAGATTGTTTACAATTCAGATTCATAAACTAAGTTCCTAAAGCAAATATAACTTGATTTTTTTATTTTTAGCGATTGTATATTTAACACAAATCAATTAATTTCTCTTAACATTTTCTGTTTCCAATTTCATTTATATAATAATATAAAGGAAAGAAAAAATAAAATCAAGTCATTGTTTGAATAGTATTAAAATTAATTTTTATATTCATCAGTGGCAGTATGAGAGAAATAATAATTTTTCCGTTTATTTAGTAGTAATATTATTCGGAAACTGAATAAAAAATTAGACTACTTTAAGAAGGCCCGTCTTCCAGCCTGATGAGGAGGAGGGGAGGAGGAGGGTATAAAAATGAAATAAAAGAGGCAGAAAAGATGTTAGACATATCTCGGATAATTTGAGGTCGACATAATCAAAATTAATTAATTAAATTAGTTGTGGTGAATAAATGCCTGCTGGAAGGTAAGCAACCCAAATGACTAACTCACTCTTCGATTAATTACTCACAGGACCCGCACTTGTTAAACCTCTATAGAAATTAACAATTGAGCCTATCTGCATATATGATTATAATTATTTTTGAGATCTTGGATTATTTGTTAAACTCTGAACTTGAAAAATTTATTACTCTGTCTATGATTGTTCAAATTTAAATCTTTGGCCTTGAATCAATATTTATCAAATCTTTTATTTATATCTATAAATTATTTATTTTCCGTCATGGTATTTATTTAATAATTTTTAATTTGAGTTTTTTATTTACACCTTGAAATAAAATTTTTAAGTGTCGCATTTGTATTTAAACAGGTGATTAAAAAAAAAGAGATTATTTTTATTTTTAATTTAAAAAAAAATTTCTTTATTTGGAGTGGACTAATAGAGGGTTCATAAATAAGAATGAATAATTTTAGCAGAAAGCTTTTAAACAAGTCGTATCTAGTTGATTTTGGGTTTAAAACTTTAACAATGAATGCATGCAAAAGTATAAGTACAGATATATGTATTAATTTAATTATTTTAAAGTTGAGATATACTTGATTAGTGTAAAAAAAATTTAGTAGACCCGATTAAGATTTCAAATACAAATTGTATTGGTTATTATGAAAAATAAATTTATTATTTTTGCCGCGAACAATAACATTCCATTGTAATAAGAAATCATCGAATAATTGGCTGGTTTTGTTTGGAAGACAGAAATGCCAAACCCTTCGCTGTTGGCAGTATGCAGCGCTATTCCAACAGCATTTCATCGGAGGAGGTTTGTTTTTAAAGAGACGGGAGATTTGAAAAAGAAATTCTTGGTAAACAAATTTATATTTCGGAACTGGCGAGGCCTCGGGAAAAAAAAAAAAAAAAAAAACAAATAAAACAAAATATGTTTAGAGAGTGAATATTTTTTAAAGAAAGTGAGATCTCTATTTTTAGGAAAAAGTTTTTAAACCGTTTTTACCAATCCGCCAGCCGTTCTTGAGATGTTTTCATAATCGAATTTTCAAAGCAGAAATCCGTTTAGGGTGTTATTTTTTTTTAGTTAAATCGGATTGCTTTGAAATAATGCAAAATTCACTAATGAAAAAAGTCAGACCGCCATCAGTTGGAACCCAGCTTGTTTTAATAAGGGTAATTACCAAAGGGGTGGAGGGGAGGGAGAAAGGGGGGGGGGTGAAAAAGCTTGAAAAGCCGTCCGGAAGAAAATTCGCCAAAAATAAATGCCTCTGTTTATACACCAGTGTTTTATTTGTGTATTCTTAACATAATATTAAAAAGCGATATTTGACTTAAAAGAAGAATAATAAAAAAGTATTGTCCTTAGGCTTGAAAAAAAAAAAAAAAAAAAAAAAAAAAAAAAAAAAGGTGGACGTCAAAAGGCAAACAAAAATTAAAGATCATTTCTCTTGAAACAAAAAAAATATCCTT
>JAAAKE020094888.1:2980-19783 GCA_010014785.2 Anisolabis maritima | reverse complement strand
GCCTACAATGCGGCGCCGTATGGTGTGTTGTCCTGCTGCCGTCTATCTGGTCAGAGTCACCGGTTCCGTGAACATCCATCGATAGGGAGGGAACGTTAGGGACTAGCGTCGACGCACCTACCGCAAGGCGGCGAAGCGCTGTTGCGGCTGAAGATTGCACGTCACCGGTCGAGGGTCTAGCAGTTGCTGTAACCCTTCCATCCGAGGCAATTTCCTTAGTGTCGAAATCGGGTATGTTAATAGGGAAAGGGGCTGATTATCCCAGGCCCCCGGTCAGTTCCGATTGCCTCTTAATTTCGGCCTTCACCCTGAGGTAGGGTTAGTTGGCCGTGCTTTTTCAACTCGACTCGAAGGGACATACCTAGCCTGCCGGGTGTTGGCTCTCATGTGAGAATTTCAATGGTGCCGCATGGAGGCCTCCGACTCGACTTGAGCCAGCTGGGCTGGGATCTTGGGAAATTATCAAGCTAACAAATTTCTTGCACCCAACCAGCTCGAACCAGCTCCAGCCAGCTTAGGTAATCGAAAGTTGAATGATGTGCGTTTAGGCACACAAGATTTTTTACTTTCTCATATTTATATATGAAATATATAGTGAGAAAGTATTGCGTTCGCAAAAGAAATCGCTGTCGAGATTTCAACGGAAATTGAGATCGCCTGATTCTAAAAAATGTGGGCCTCCCAAAATGATCTGTGAAGCTTTTTAATAACATCGGCTAATGGCTCCTATATGTATATTCTTTTTTAGTTTTTAGATTTTCTCATAATTCACTCTTACGATTTTGATTAAAATTCATATATCAATTACTTATTAGATGATCTTTGAAAATATTAACTCCTATCCATCTCTCCCTAAAATCCTAAAAAAAAAGCCTAAAATAATAATGCAAATAAAAAACTTATTTAAAATACATTAAAAAGAGGAAAATAAATTTTTCCATAAAATTGTTGAATATTTATGCGAAAACATTCAAACATGTGCGCTTATTGAATATTTTATTTCATTTCCCATTAATGATATTTTAAGTTTCTATGAATGCCACGTTTTTATATTTTGTCATAAATATTCAATTATGCAAAAAATTGTTTTCCCCTTTTTAGTATATTTTAAATAAAAGATTTTTTTTAATTTTTATTTTATTTAAAAATTGTAGTTCTTAAATCCAATTGATTGACTGACTCAATGACATATCCTTGGCTGTCTAATATAAAGAAATTTATAGACTCACACATTTAAGATAAAGAATAAATAGAATATTTTTATTCAAAAAGTATTGCATTCTCAAATTCTTTCTGGAGGCAATCCAAACCCTTAGGGTTAAGGAGATAAATAATTAAATAAAATATATAATATATTTTATTTTATTTTTTGGACTGAAAAAGAAATTTAACACCTCTTCCATTGAAAACTCAAATATTTAAACATAAACTTTTCCTTGGAAGAAAGATCTTCATGTAGAAAGGAAAAAAATAAAAAATGAAACAATAGGATAGAGATTCAAGACATAATTGAAAAGATTTTTAAGATTTATTTATCAGTATGATGAATCCATATTTTTTTACATTTAAAAACCCAGTATGCATTTCATACTCAATTTTGTAAAACAAAAAATTATTAAAAGTCCCGAAAAATCTTTTAGCTAGTATAAACCAGCTAACAAAATGTTCTAATTCTGCATCCCAATTAATTATACAACTTGAGGATGATCAAGGACCTTTATTTAATCTTCAAACTGTTGCTATTATAAAATTGAGCATCAATTAAAATTAGAAGGAAAATATCAAGAAGCCTTTGATAATAGATGGATAGTTTTAAAATAAGTGAAGAATGAATTTGCTAATGATAATCTTAATCATGGAGAGTAGTGTGGTCGAAAAAACCTTTTTATGAAAAGTAAATTTCTTGCCTCCCCAAAAGGTTCCATTTACCAATATAAGTTTCTATTGTTTTATTTTTTTTTTTCAATATAAATAATTTTCCTTTGTATCGAACGCGAGAGAACCTTTCTTACCATGATACTAAAAATATATGGTGCACGATAATTTTATAAAATTCCTCCTGGAATAAATTATCAGTCGTTAAGTTAAAGTAATGTTGCACTATCAGATTTTAGATATTTTTGTACTGTGGGGGAAAATTTTTTCCAATCAATATAGAATTGTCATTGAAATCGCATTAGAAACGCTCCGAGAAAAGAACATTAATTGATGGTATATTTATTGGACTTTAACTTATTCTTTAAAATATTTTTTACATATTTATAATAAAGAAAATACAGCCTGAGAAAATTTCAATGGCCTGCAAAATTTTCTTTAGTTAAAGAAAGTTTCAAGATGGTAACAAGTAACATGAATGTCGTATGTCTCTGTAAGTTTCCTACATTAATTTTTTTTTTTTAATAAACCCTAATAGATTTTAGCAGATACAATGATGTATAAATCCTAGATTTCTTTAATGAAAACTCTAATCAAGTAAGATATCAGCAAAATGAACCTTCCTGTCAAATTATTTAAAATTATTAACAAAGATATTATAATATTATTTTATAGATGAATCACGATTTCCAGTGGAAGTGTTATAATTAAACTTGATTGAACAACCTTTAAATATAACCTATTAAAAATAACCTATAAAAACAAAAAAAAATTTATTAAAAATTAATATGGAAGTTTTTAGTAAATGGAACCTACTGACGAGGTAAGAAATTTACTTAAAAAAAAAGTTGGAAGGTTTTTCCGAGATCTATTCAATTCATATGAATATAAATAAATAAATGTATGTTTTGAAGTCAAATGTTATTTTTAATAAAATAATTTTTTGTGAGTGTATATTTTGCTGGTGGATCAAGCGACTTGGTCCCTGGGAGTCGAATCCGAGATCTCCAGCATATCCGGGGCATTGGACGCTCGACCACACCAGTAAAAATCGTCTGGTGGTCTGCTGCAAAGCATAGGTTAGAGATCCCGAGTTTGCCTCTCGGGGGTCGCTTGATCCACCAGCAAAATATACACTCACAAAAAATTATTCTAAAAAAAAATGGAGGGGTTATTTTAAAGTAAAATTTATAATAAACAACCTAAATTTTAAGTTATTTTAATTCAACATAAGAAAATTCTTAACTAAATATAAACAAAACAATATTTTATCAACATTAAATCTTTGAAAAATAGTACATATATTTATAAGCAGGGCCGAAGTTAAAAAATTTCGGAGGGCTTAGGCGCTAGATGAGAGGAGGCGATTGACTGAGGGGATAAACTAGCTAAGCTTTTAATCCTGAATTGAAGAACTCAGATTTAAATCCACTTCATGGCAAAAATTTATTCCACTATTAGAGAGGCCTCCTCTTGGAAAAGGTAACGGGAATCCAAGTTTTATTTCCAAGAAAGCTATTCTCTGGAGTAACAACAACGTGTCAGTCGCTGATACAAACGACTGGAGAGAGACGCTAAAGTTATGTTGAGTTTTCTTGCAAAGACCATATAGATCTCGGTGAGGCAGGATTTTTATTTGGAATCACCTTCTTGATCCTTCATGAATATGCCACTGTGGCTTGTACAATTTGATCTGAACTAATTAAAATGGGGAATGATTTTTTTTGTAAGAACTTCTATTCTAGAAGACAGTGGCCCATTGGAGATTAATTTAGAAAGGTTCCAAATGTAAATGGAAGAATTTGAAGAATGTTCCAAGTTATTGCTATATTTAAAAAGAAGGCAAATTACCGGACCTCGAGAAAGAATCTTTAATGCTAATCTTTAATCGGATAGGGCTGGGACTGCTATTTGGGCAGAGCCACTGTTTCAAAATAGTCCCTAAACAAAGGGTAAATTGCTCACAATTAAATAAAAAGGTAAGATAAAATTCATATAAGGTCACACATAGGACATTCGGGACGTAAAAAATTTAAACATGTTTGAAATTTTTGATAATTTATGTAAAAATGTATAAAAAATATTTTTACTTTTTTCCAAATATTGCTTTTGGTCTCGATATACACAAGACTGGCCTTGACACTGGGAATATCATAACAGCTAGCAAAATACAAAGTTGTGTGGCTGTCGGTTAATATATTTCTTAATTTATTTAATTGATTTTAATAAAACATTGCGCAGTTCGAGTAGGTAATTATAACGTCACTAGGCATAAGTTTTTCCGATTAGACTGACGAGTCCGAGAGAAACCGCGTCCTTTAAGAGTTTTTGACTAAAATTTTGTAAAGGTTATTTTATTATGTGTCCCTCAAAAATTTGAAACCGAGATTTTCATTTTACAATTTTTCCTTGTTTTTTAAAGCTTTTTTTTCGTAAATTAGAAATAAAAATTTCTATATATATATTTCCTAAAATTTTTGCAGATCTTAGGGCACCTAAAAATATCGATACCTCCTGCAATCACTAGGAAATTCGGCCCTGTTTATAAGTAATAATTATTAAGTAATATTTATAACATATATTAAAATACATACATACATAAATATGTATAACTGAACTTAGTAATTTTCATGGTCCTATATGAATGAGGAATTAATCAATATGAAATTTAAAGAATTAAGATGATAAAAAAAGAGTTAAATTGGACCTTTTATTAAAATTGTAACAAATCCAAGATATATAATTTTTAAATATAATTTTATTTAAAAATATACTTACAACAAAATATATTAATAATGACTAACAAAAATTAATCCAATAATTATTTAGTCAAGATCACTAGGTTGCGGCTATCACAAAATCTTAAACTCTAAAACAATCTCCCATCACTTCCGTAAATATATATATATATATATATATATATATATATATATAAGTTCTAGTCTAGTTTTTCACCTTTTATAGTCATTTTATATATTCAGTATGGCCTCCAAACATGTGCAGCTGCTTCATGTGCTACAGAAGGATGTCGGTCTGGTTGAAGGGTTGTAGGTTGGTGAGGAACCACTTGACTTTGTTGTTCATCATCCGAACCGGATAATGCAGATAAGGCGGTTAGACTTCCACCTGTTCTTGTTCCTTGTGTTGGAGGGGGTTGTGCTGAGTATAATTGTGAATAAAGTAAAGACGCAGGAAGAACAGGGGCTCCTAAGTATAAATTCGATGCTGCACATGAGGAATATGCTGATGGTGCTGAAGAACTAGAGGTACCATGGCCCAAACCAAGTCCAGGAACTTGTCCTAGGGGATGGTTATTGCCTGAATTTGATGTTCCAGAAAGAAGTTCTTCCGACCCGACTGGTGACTCGCCTGCTGATGAGTCGGAGAGAGACCGGGGTCCCCCAGGAGCTCCACCAAGGCTAAAGTCTGCAGCTGCTGCGGCTGCTGCTGCTGCAGCTGCAGTTGGATATCTAGGTACCAGAAGACCTGTAGCGCTGGTAGATGAAGAGGAAGAACGATCATGTTGATGTGCTTGACCAGGTGCTGATGTTGAGTTAGGAGATGTTACCAGGCCGAGATGTTGATCTAGTTCTGAGCCGACACCCGTTGTATCTGGAACCACTAAAGAAAGAGTAACTATAGATTAATATTTTTTAATCTTATTCAAGTTCAGAGATATATTACAAACTGGGACTTCTTTACAGCCTATTTTTTCTAATACATATAATTAATTTTTACTCGATTTATTTAACAGGTTTTGAAGTTAAATAGACAAGTGGAAAGCAGTGACGAAACTAGGGGTTGATTTACCGATGTTGATCTTTTATTTTGCTGTCCCTGCCTGAAGAAACTTCCTCTATCTTTTATTTTAGAAATGTTTTCTGACTTGCTTCCATTCGGATCAGATTGACTCATTCTATCTAGAACATTGCTGGAATGTGCTCTGAATCAATCGAATTCACTTCTATATTTTAAATTTTTTTTCTATTGGTTGCTTCAATTTCACAAATATTTGTTAATAAATAATATCACAAAGTTTTATTACATAGTGAGCATATTCCTTGTAAAAAGAGTTCCAGGTGTATAAATATGTATGTAAAAAAATAGAATCACATTTAAACCTTTTCATTTATTAGAAGTCTTTTAAAACAATGAACAATGTATATCTTACATTTTTAATAAAAATTGAAATTAATTAAGTTAATGTAACTTGATGTGTCTAAATATAATTTTGAATATTACATATGAAAAATATAAATATTAATAATGCCTCAAGACTTGGTCTCCTCCCCTGAATATGCCATTGATCAAATATCCATATATAGTAATTAAAATATTTGTAGAAAAAATAAAAAAAAATTATTCATATTAAAATAAATACAACTGAAAAAATGATTTCAAAAACTTAATTAAGATTTTTTTGGAGATCATTACCTTATAATTGGTACCACAATAATTCAACTTCGGAAAATAAGTAAGAAAGAGAAAATATCAACGGCCCTAAGTCACTTCCTTAAGGTACCCCCAATTTTTGAGGGTAATGCCAATGAATAGTGAAATTGAGACTATGGCCATGTAGTTGTAGGATCAGTGAAAAATAAAATACGTAAACTTCAGGCTAATATAATTTCTTAGAACAAGAGTGGTAAAGTTTTCGTCCTAGGTTAGGACTATAAAATCATAGATATTGTTTAATTAACTATAAAATAACTGGTAAAAACTCATAAAAATAAGCCATTCACCATTAAGAGCTATAGTTTCAAATATTAAGTTACATAATATATTAATATAAGAGACATCAAAATATGTAGCTTAAAATTCTCCGTGGGTTGCAACCAGTACGGAAATTCTATGTCAAGCACTCGATTTTAGAAACAAAATCAAAGCAATAAAATTAAGAAATAGTGAAAGTCTGATGCGAGTTCACTTTTCACAAATATACACTACAGCTAAACTTGCTTGGGCTGAAATAAAGACATCAATCCTATCGGATTGTTGAAATAATTTTTAAGACTTTCAGTTTTATATATCCCGGAAATTTGTTTACACCACATGTTGGAATAGGAATAGATAGCTCAGTGAGATATCATTTGGATGGATGATCTAAACTCAGTCTGTTCTAAATTACAATATAACCCTCCATTTTTGTATAAATATGTTAATGCTCACCTAACAGCTATCTCCTAAATATTGATTGGATTGAAAACAAGATAGAAATTTTTAATTCCTACGAAGCTAAAGTGAAATTTACTTTTGAGCCTGTGAATGAAGGGAGGATTAAATTATTAGAAATAATGTTATGTCACAATAGTGATGGGGGTGTTGATGCATGCATATAGGACCGCTATAAAAAGCGATAAGTTTTTAAATTTTGAATCACGTCCCCCTATATGGTTCATAAAAATAATGTTATTGTTAATTTATTGTACAGAACCCTAAATCCTTCAGATTTGAAAAAGAATAATTATCCAGATGAATCAGAGTGAGCTCAGTTTTCAATATTAAATAAATATTAACTGTTTCCTTTTCAGACATAGGTCGTTGTGATTTTAAACGCCTCAGATCTTCGACCGTCTGAGGTCCAACGCTGTAACAGGGGAGCAGAGCATAAGACCTTACTAAAGCAGCATATCGACAGGAAATTTATCCCTTTAGTCTGTCAGCATACGCGCACATTTATCTTCCTGATTTCGGCTGGTTTACGCCTGAGACTGTGGCAATCATCTTTGCCTGCCAGGATGGCGTGATCAACACTTTCTCTTACCGCTGGTGAATTATGGACATGAAGGTTGCTATGAATTGTAGAGCCTGCGGAGTGCATGAAGAGTCATACTATCTTCTCTCTCCTTGCCCGAAGTATGCTCTTACCGCTTACGTGTGTCCTCATAATGTGGCCATTGAGGATGTTATACTATCATTTGCGCCATTCATAGGGTGTGTATGAGATACCAGTGCTGCCATACGTCTCCCAGGGATATTGAGTCCATTGTTGAGAAGGAGAGGTGCCATATATATATTGATACTTTTCATTCTCAGCTACCTGGTTGATCCAAGCCGGATAGTGTCCTTCTCGATTTTAAGACTAAAATGATTTATATTATTGAATTCTCGACTTCGGCCGAGTCCAATATCAAAGTCAAAGGGGAGGACAAAGAGACCAAGAATCAAGATCTTATTGCCAATCTAAGATTGAGACAGATGCATGGAGGCTACTTTAAGGTTTAGTCCTTATCATTGGAGTCCTCGATGGAATCAATGACTCACTGTTCATGGGTCTCAAAATCATTCCCGCTTGCAATCAGAACGCAGAAAATATTGAAAGTTGGATGCAAAAGGCAATCATACTCTGTTCACTTGTTTTACTCCGCCAACACGATACAGGTTTCCAGTGAGTGCTGACTATACTTGTGAGAGCAGCGCTAAAAATAAACAAATCCATAAGAGAACCTAGGTATGTCGGAGCTCTGGTGACCTATGGAAGAACTACAAAAGTTCAAAGAAAAACAAAATTAATATTTATTAATCTTCCACACAGAGTTATCCAATTACATAGAAATAGGTTTTGATATAGAGATATTTTTATACATTATTGAGAATAGGAACATAAATAAAACAAAAATCGGGAGTGGTCAACTTTCTCGTCACTTGGGCTGGGAAATTTGGAAAATTTCTTAACCCGTAAACCGAATAAAATTAATTAATTAACCGGTAAAATTTTTTTACTAGTTAAATTTCTTAACTGGAAAAATCTTTTGACCGATTAATATGTTTTCCAACCAATGTAGTTGATCGATTAAATCTGTTTTCAACTAAAAATTTAGTTGACCGGTTATTAATGAGAATAGTAATTAGTGAAGATATCCACAATGAAGACTGTCTCACTGCTCAGCAACAAACGTTAATGTGGAATGAAGAGAAAGAAGTTTCTCCGGCGCTGCTGACGCACTCTACTCCTCTACAGGTTCCCCACCCCGTACCTAAGTATTCACCTCATGCGATCGGAATTTTCGTAACGCTTGAAAATTGTAGCTCCCTCAGTAAAGAATTTTCACTTCCAAAATTTCAACTTAACAAAAAAAATTAGCAAAGAATATTCTAAGCAAGGGAACATTTTAAACGATCAAACCACTTAACTCCTTAAGAATTTTTAATCGTTTAATTTTTTTAACTAGTTAAAATTTACAAAATTTAACTGATTAACTGACCCAGCCCTATCGTACACATATATAGATGAGTGATCACGATTTTTAGAAAAAAGTTTCAGATAAAATACAACATGCGGTTGCCGGAAATAAACCAAATTTTAACCGTATTTTTTGATATTGTTATAACTTATGTATACAACATTTGACTCATCTCCGTGAAATCATATTTTGAGTTATCACGATTTTTACAAAAACGCTTTAGGTAAAGTATCACTTTCAATAGCCGGAAATAGCCTAAATGTTGATAGATATTTATCATTTTGCTAAAATAAATTTATATTATTAAATTTTTGAAAATTTTATATTATATTAAAATTTAATTTCAAAACAAGAAAATATTTTTCTCCAATATCAAGGGAGGCAGGGGGTAATATCCCCTATAACTATCTTGTATCTGGCCACTTTTCTCAGAGCATTGTTGCGACTATAGAAGTTAATGGACGACCTTCAGGATATCTTCACAAGATTTCTAGGTCCACGCTTGAATTCTGTTAACCAACCGCAAATAGTGGCATTTGATGGCGCCTTGTCCTCAACAGTCAGATGAATTCGGTTAATGCAGTAAACCCAAAAAGTTCTAACACACTACAATCCACAAATGAAACTTGTTGGCATTACTTCAAAGACATGCCTTTTCAATAGCATTGTAACCAACATTTTAAGCTTGCTATTATATGAATGCATAGAAATGAAAAAATAGAAATGTAAAATTTATAAAATTTATAAAATTCTTTATAGTATTTAGGTAGGCTGAGGTCAGCTCAAAATCGTGCTTATTGAAGATTTTCAATAAAAGTTGCGGTTTATAATATTATAATATTATATTGTTAAATAACTATAAAATTAAAAACTTTACCCAATTGGATCATGGCTCTAGAGAAGCGAAACCTTTGCTGCTTCTTCTTTTCACTATAAAGAAGGAAGAGATCAGAGGACAGATAGTAATCAAGAAAGATTACGTTCCTAAACAAGCACTGGAGGATATTGTACATCCCACATAGGTATATCCCTTGACCGTCTGGGAGGAAGGAGGGTTAAATTTTTGATTTCTTTGTTTTTTTATGGTATCTTTATGAAAATTAAAATGTAGCTGTGGGATAAATAATTAAAAATCACAAGACAAATATAAAGAGAGTGATTTGTTATGAAAACAAATTAACTCTTAAGTGTTTAAAACATTTTGTATATTATTTAATTCTACGAGGGCCGAAGACCCTCGGTCTAGGTCCTATTTAAATAAAATATAATCTAACAACAGAACAAGTATTTTCAAGGGTGAGAGGAAAAGAATGAGTTGCAAATTAAATTAAATATTTCAAAAAAAAAAAAAAAAGAAAGAAAGTAAACATGTGTAGTTAAAACTTGGCAGGGGATAAATTAATTGAAATAAATGAAATGAGATTACAAGAAACGGTGGAACTATTGAACTGAACTTGGTAGTTTATAACATTTTTATTTCATTAAACAATTAAGTTTTACTTAAATCCAACGGCAATTTTATTTTAGCTTGTGTATACAAGCAGCGAGACATTGCGCTCCTATAATAAAATATTATTAATATAATTTTAGTAAAATGGCTAATAAAAATATTTTGAAATAGGTGAAAGTTTTCAAATAAAGTTATTTTTTTTTTTTTGTTAATAGATGATTATTTTGACTGGGAATAAAGTAGAATTTTTGGAGTTTTGGATGATATTCAGTTTTCGCTCATCTTTACACCGAAGCGTCTAACCAGTTGCCCTAGCTATTTGTTGCTATGTTGCGCAATTGCACCGTCTCAATGGAATCGAATGTCAAATTGACGTGAAGTTAAACGACCGCACTATTAAATGTTATATTCCTATTCATATATACAAAAACACTATTGTCTCTAAGGGGAGAGGGGGGTAATTGTAAAAACAATTTCCAAAAACTTGTGAAAAAATTTAAAACCCTAGACGTCAAATATCAATAGTAACATTTTGAAAATTTGAAAATATATCTTGTAGCTAATAGCTTCAATTATCAAATTCTTAAGAATTTCAAAATATTTTCATAAAGAGAATTTAGACCCTGGATGTTAGTTATGAAATTACATATATCTTTGTATTTTTTATAGCAATCATTTCAACAAATTCTCGCGGGAATCGGCTTTCGTCATGATATAGTAATAAGAAATTGTTAGTCAAAACCCTGAGGAGATTCTAGAGTGTGAGAGGCAAGGGTAGTGCTTGTTTGTTTATTTTTTTATAGAGAGCTGGTGTTAGCTAATACTTTCGATATTTTTCTTTTTGTAACATCTATGTAGCATTGTTGGTATTTTTTATTTTCCTCACCTAAACAATTAATTTTATATGATAGCCCCTCTCTCTGCTTGATTCATACGATCTCTTTAATTATATAAATCCTTAAGTGTATTGTTGGTTTTTAATACTACTTTTATTGTATCGTTTTCTAGAATTTTTTTTAAATTTATATTTAATATGATGTCAGTCTGAACATTTAAACTACCATACACTTTTTTCCATTGTGGATTGGTCTTCGTATTCGTTCTGACTATTTTTTATATTATAATTTACTGATTTGATGGTTTTATTAATTATGGCTTTAGTATAGACATTTTTTGAACATATATCTAAGATTATTTTGAGTTTTTTTCCCCTGAAAACATATCACTATGCTTTGCATTCCCATAATAAAGTCACCTTACTGGTTTAAAAGCGTCTGCTAAGTGAAAAATTTTTGTTTAAAGATTTTTTTTACTTTGAACTAACCTTTACATTAGATCTGTATATATATTGGGAATGTGAGTTTCTGCTGGTATAGTCAAGCGTCCGGAGGTCTGGTGCAAAGGAAGCACCGATGCCCAGGAGAGGGTGAAAATCCCTAGTTCGACTCCCGGGGTCCAAAGGTCGCACCAGCAAAAATATAGTCACAAATAATTATTTTATTAAGAATAATATATGGCTCAAATATCCCACTTTGACTAGGCTTTGGTCTGAAAACTCCGGGGTCTAGCAATAAAAAAAAAACAAATTTTTGTCAAAAATCGATTTTATTCTTCAACATAGTTTCCTTCAAGAACGATACACTTTTTCCAACGATCCTCTAACTTTTAAATTCCTTTCATATGTACGATTTGTCAATGGTTCCAAAATATCCATTTGTTTCACTTGAAACATCCTCATTTGACTCCTCTTGGTCTCATGTGTGTAGTGATAGACCCAATGATACGAATAGGTGCAAAAACTTATTTGGACTACATTGAAACAGCTTCAAACCGCGCTCTGAATCATCGACATATTGCTGTTTTTGGTCGATTGTTAGAAAGCGCGGCACCCAAACAAAAGTAGCGCCACTTACACATACCTCTACTCATAATCAAATGGCCGAAATGTCATGAAAATTTGACACGAATCTTTTGAAGGTTGGTACTTTCTAAAAATCATATGAGTATTTGGTTGGTGATGCCATTTAGTGGCGAGTCCTGGGACTTTTCACTCCATGTTGAATATATGTATATGTTGTTATATGTATTTCAAATCCATACTGACCATCTTTGGGCATAAATACAACAACCAAAATGGACTGAAGAGTAACCAGTAAACTTCGTCCGAAACCTCTCAATTTTGAATTTTTATTAAACATCATTTCTGATCCTCCCTTCTCCTATTTTACAAAGGAGATGTATATATCCTCATAATGGATTTTCTTTTTCCTTCATAATAGTTGACAAGGTAGAACATATTACATCTTTGTTAATTTCTAGTGTCCATCTACTCCGTTTGTTGTGAGCTTTCTTACGTGAAGTTTTCCCTATGGTTAATTGAGGGGACGAACTGATAGAAGAAGGGACAAAAATGAGCTTGTTAGATATCTTGATCAATGGCGTAGCTGGTGAAAATCCTCCCTGGGAGGCCCATGAGTTTACTGTTTCTGACCGAGCCAACTTATTTCTTCTCAAAATTTTTTAACTTTTTTATAGGAGCGTAAGTCAAAATTCACGCCCTAGCACCTTTTTTCTAGCTACATCACTAAGTTTGACTTACGTGAGGAGGCGAAGGCATCGTGAGCTGAACTGGATGAAGAGTTTGTTGAAGGAGTTGGATGCTGACTTGCTGAGATCTCAGATGGAACAGCTCCAGTGCCGGCACCTGATCCTTGTCCTGTAGCAGTAACAGTTGTTGCTGTCAGTCCAAGAGCAGAAGGTGTATTGAAACCAGTAGCACCAGCACCACCACCTGCTGGGCCGAGGTAAGAAGTATATGGACTCGCTGCACCATAACCCCAATGTGGGTTCGACGCTGATAACCCGAATTGGCTCATATCTGCAACAAATCAATCACACCACTAATCTTAAAATATACATTTGTGAATCATTTTGCTAGTGAGATAGGACCCTATGATTTTGGAAAATCAATCCCAGAATAGCAAGTCTCCTGGCATGCTAACCCACCATTGCACCAGAATACAGCCATTCTATCACTCAATTGATCTGATTATATTCCGTTTGGATTCATAGCATAAGAAAAAGATAGCTTTTTGTTTAATTTGTTTTCCAAAAAATCTTTCAAACGAATCTCTGGTTCCAAGCAAATTACAACGACATTTAGTAATAAATCATCTGCATCTTAAGGACAAAGCAAAAGAAAACTTACGTACTTGTTTGCACAAGGAATCAAAAAGTATGAAGAATTTTTTTTGCAAACGCAACTTGCAACTTATAAGAATGCTCAACTAGTACTCAAGCATAAGAAAGCTCATTCTGTTGCGACAAATGTAATTTTGCCAGAGTTGGAGATAGCTGTTGAAACAATGATCAGTCAAGAAGCCGTTGAAAAAGTTAAACACATTTCATTGTCTCATTCCAACGTTGAATTTGAAAAAGTGTGGGCTTTACAAGTTGATGAAAGTCCTTATGTTAGTAAAAAAGCACAATTACTCGCTTTTCTGAGAATTATCAGGAATTATAAAATTGAAAATCAGTATATTTTTTTGCTGTGATCTGAAAGTGACAACCAGAGGCGAATATGTTTAATTTGGTCAGCAAAAACGTTGATTTGAATGCAATGGGAATTTTTTATCAGTATCTGTACAGACTCAAAGTCATAAAAATGGGTTTGTAGCTCATCTGTTATGTCAAAATCCAAAAATCATGATCATACATTGTAGAATTCATCGTGAAAGTTTGGTTTCCAAGTCTCTGACTGAGAAGTTTTTGAATAAAACGAACCAGCTCATTAAAACACTCAAATATATAAAATCAAATGCACAACGATGCAGAATTTTTGACTCTTTATGCTGATTGTTTGTTCTTGCATAGAGAAGTTCGAAAGAAAAAAATGCTAAAACGATTTTTCTTTCTTAATTTGCTTGAATCTGAACCTACAAGGACCTAAGGGAAATTTTATCTCAATAACTGGAAAATTAAAATCTTTCAAAGAGAAATTTACAATTGTGGATAAGAAAATGAAATAAGAAATTCATAAAATGATTGCTTCCCAGGTGTAGATGCCCTAACAAGCAACAAATACTGTCAGATATCAAAAAAAATGCTTAAATTTTGATTTATCAGTTGATAAATATTTTCCGAACATACAAGAGTATGAATGGATTATCAATCCTTTTGTAGACATCGATCACACACATCTAAGTTTGATTGAATAAAAGAGTCTAATCAATCCAATCAACAAAAAATATTTTGTTCACATATCGTCATTTGTTGGCTAAGTGTTGTCCGAATTTAGGTTCATTATCTTGAATTAAGTCTCAAAGCCATCAAAACATTACTACCATTTGGATCTTCCTATCTCTGTGAATTTGGTTTCTCGGGACTAATTGATATAAAACCGAAAAAACGCAACAGATTACAGAATGTGGATGAGGAGATGCGAGTATCTTTATCAAATATCCAGCCTCACATAGATTTAATTTATTCTCAAAAATAATTGCATTCAACTCATTAATATGTAATAAAAAATTCTTATGAACAAAGTTGTGATATAATATTATTTTTTCTTTAAAAAAAATATTAGTGTACCGCGAAAAAATTTATTTTTTTTTAGTGTGCCGTAGTGTTAAGGCCAAATAGACCAAATAGTGAACTGATTTACTTATTTAAATCAGTTTACTATTTCGTCCGACATTTTCGTGGCTGAATACTTGCCCCTCTTTCCCCTCTCTTCTAGCGTTGTCTCACAACTAGGCGATTTTTATTTGCTATTTACGTTTTTCTATATTTCGTCGGACTAAGTTTTAGAAGATGAATAGTGGTATTTTTTGGTTCAACATTTAATTGGTTGAATTGGTACCTTCTTTGATTATTAATCTTCGTTAATTTGTAAGTAGAAGAACATTTCATATTTTTTTTTTAATTTAAAAATCCATTAAATGAGGATTTCATATTTTTTTACAATAGTTACTGGTCTATATAACCTTTGTTCAGGGTTTGTGTGTATCTTATTTTAAAACCCCTTTGAACAAGGTTTTATTAATTTTATTTTTTTTATTAATTATTTGTTTGGCGTTCGCGATTCCCCGGCGAACCTGGGCCTCCCTTTGCCGAGGAAAGGCACTTGGAGTTGCTTATTATTGAAATTTACATCTCAGCGAGTCCTGAGGTAAAACCCCTTACTCCTGCTATTTTTTGGGGCTTAACATTCAAAACTGAACTCCTATTTATTATAAGAGGGAACCTTATTTTAGGAGGGGAAATTTATTTCCAACCCCCTTTTTGTTACAACCCTTATTTCGGGTTATCTACTTTTGAAGCTGCCGCCTTGTCAACCACCTTTGTAGTCATCCAAGTCGGCTACTACCCTTTATAACAGCTTGCTTGTTTATTATCCCCATCGGACACAAGCTGACACAGAGGAACTCTGTAGAAGACAGCCAACCACTTCATGGACCCTCTTCATTCTTTCATATATTTAGTTTATTTTTAATCATATCAATTTTTGTATTTCATATTATAATATATTTATCAAATTACACAACTTATATTTTTATATATTACGAAAACTTTCTCTCTCACCAGAAATCCTTTCTTCTTCTGAATAAACCTGAATATAGGGAATAAAAGAAATTGCAACCTAATCTTCGGAATACGGGGTGGACCTCCGTTGTTAAACCTTAGGACGCTAACACGCAGCACAATAGAGTTTGTTATTATATATAATTTAAGTCTAATATATATACTTTGTATATTTTATAAAAATCGCCAATTTTTAAAGAAAAAAAGCCACAATAATTGTACACCGACCTAATATCTTCCCGAATCTCTTTCGGATCAACGTATTGGAATTTAATATTATAAGTTATAAAAATAAAGAGTGAACCTATTGATTTTCCAGTTTGTTCAACAATATCTTAATTGTTAAGCGACAATAATTAAGCAATGAATTCTTTCTGAATGTTTTCGTTAGTTAATGAAGTATATGGCCTGACAGAACGTTTTTCGACTTCAACAAGTTTTTTACCCTCCTAAAATATTTGTTCTTGGCAAACTTTCATCATTATAACATTTTTTAAGATTTAAATTTTTTTCGTAGCAGAAATTTAAATAAAATTTAATATAAATTCTTTGATCTATTGAATCAGATATTTTTAAAATCGTCAAAAAAACATGCCTTTATTTGTAAACTAACAAACTAAATGTCATGAAATTTTACAGAGATGTCAACAATAGAGCTACAAATCTAAAAAAAATCCATATTATTAACCTCACAACACAACTTTCTCTTAC